>VMDR010000502.1:0-207544 GCA_007922815.1 Macrotus californicus
CAGGGAAGACCAGCCCGTTGCTGACATTCCTGCCTTCAAGGTTCTGGGAGGGGACAGCCAGTGTGGCCAGCTGGAAGAGCACTGTCTTCCCGTTGTGAAGTGCCAGGTCTGAGTTCTGGGTCTAGTGGTAGTCACGTGACTTGCCTGTACCGCTTTGGTTCTCCAAGCCCCAGCTGATGTCGACCAGAGTAGCATGAAACAGTTTCACTTGTGGGCGGGTGTGGGCCTACTACACACAGCAACAGCTGGAGCCAGCAGCGCATGGGGAACAATCAACAATCTTCACCCCCCATGTGGGAACTGCCCCAAGATGACCCGCAGCTTGGAAACGGGCTGGCATCTTCTCTGGGGCCCACCCAGACCTGACTTACATCCTCTGGTTCGTGCATTTCTCTGTTCGTGAACACAAATGCAGGTGACATTCAAGCCTAGACATTCATTATCTTCCAGATTCTCCCTGAAGATGCTGCTCCACATTCTTCCTTCCTTCCTGATGTCCCAAGGTACCCTCTTTAATAATTTTCTTTCTTTTTTAAGAAAATTCCTTTAGCCATTTTTAGTTATGGTCTCCTGACAATAGATTCTCTTTGTTTCCTTTAGTTAAGAATGTCTTGATGTTTTCTTTATTCCCAAGGGACATAGAATTCTGCGTTGATAGATCTTTTCATTGAACAATGATGTTTCAATGTTGTTCCACTTCTGGGACTTTATGGTTTCTGATGAGAAACCTATTTTCATTAGAATTATTCGTTCCCCGGAGGCCCACTGCTGTTTCTTTGCTGTTTTTCAAGACTCTTTAAGTTTTCAGAAGTTTGACTATGATGTGTTTTGGTATGGACATATTTTGCATCCATTCAGCTTCTTGAATCTGTGGAATTACGTCTTTGCAAAAATTGGGAAGTATTCAGACATCATTGCATTTTTAGCCCCTTTCTTGGGCCTCCTCTCTGCTACTCCAATGACATGAATGTAAGACAATGTGCTATAGTCCCCCAGTTGCCTGAGGCTCTGTTCGTTTACTTTTTCCAGTCTGTGTTCTCTCTGTTGTTCAGATTGGCTAATTCCCATTGCTCTATCTTCCAGTTCACTGAGTCTTTCTTCTGTTCTCTTCATTGTGCTGTCGAGCCCATCAACTGAGTTTTGCATTTTAGTAGCTGTAATTTTCAGTCTTGAAATTTCCCTTTGGTTCTTCTTTATATCCTCTATTCCGTTGTTGAGACCTTCTCTTTTCCCATGTTTTAAGCATGTCTATAATTGCTGGTCAAAGCAATTTTATAATGGCTGCTTTGAAGCCTTTGTCAAATAATCTTATCATCTGTGTCCTGTGGGTGTTGGCACTTGTTAGTTGTCTTACTTCCACAGTTGGCTGTGCTTCCGAAGAGGACGCTGACTCTGACGGCCAGATGGGCAACACCAGGTATCTGTGCTTCACTTTCTTGCCAGAGAACGTGAGATGCTCAACCCTCCACCTCCTGATTACCATCACCACTGGGTAGACAGGGCCCTATTGATGCAGGATTGCCTGAGAGGTCCAGGCCTCGTCATCACATGAGCAATTGTATCCTGGGGTCAAGTCAGGCCATCACAGCCCACAAACCTGGCCCCTTCGAGAAGAGCTTATGGTGTGATGTGCCTAACACTGCACCTGGCCTATGTGGGCATCATTACAAACAGCAAGTGGATACATAATTTAAAAAGTACATCATTTTTTATTACATGTAGAGGTGCTAGTAAGAGCACAATGCACTACGTGGCAGAGCACCCCTTCGGAAAGACAGTGAAAACGTTCCCTCGGCTCTGCACCAGAGCAACTAATTTATGTTTATGCTTTGGAAGCTGAGAAGCCAGAGATTCCCTTCCCCAGGCTGCCAGCAAGTTTGGAGTCGGGTTCGGTGAGCCCCCCGCACGGGCTCTGTGCCTTGGCCTTCCCCCCGGCTGTGCTTTATTGTCCGGTCAGGGTTTCACATCAACCCCTTCTCCTCTGCTGGTTCCTTGTTTTCCTGTAGTGCAGTGTGAGTTTTGGTACCCAAGTCACTTAATTTTGGAACAGACAGGTGAATGGATAGATTGAAAAAAGAGGGTTTGAGAGTCCTCCATTAGCACAGGGAACGGACCTCAGGTTTGTCCTCAACATGCAACAGACCCCTGACGAGGGCTGCTGCTCGCCACCCTGGTTCTCCGGGGACCCCCGGAGGGAGCGTGCTGCCGCGTACTTTACCCTGTGCGCGTTAGACAGAGCCTCTGGAAGGGACAGACAAACACAGGTACTACCTGGAGGACCGAAGCTCCAGTGTGGAGAAACTGAAGACCGCTTTCTGCTGACTCAATGCCACCGGCGGCCAGGATGGGAAACCCCGGCAGGGCGCGGGCGATGGCGGACACAGCTCTCAAAGCGATAGGTCTGATGGCGGTGCCTGCAGGAGAGAGAATGGTCAGCGGTGAGCGTACCGGCCACTAAGCTGCTGCCTCCCGGTCTCCAGCATGTGACGCTGTGCTGTCCTGGACCCAGTACAAGTCCCCTGTCTCTATGTAAAAGCCACACAGACATATGACATGTCAGCCGCGTGATGTTTCAAACTCTGCATCTGTGAGTGGGCGTGCTCTTATTCTAGAAACTCCGATGCTGCTCCGGGGTGTAGACGCCTTGTGCAAGCGGGGGTCACTGCCACACAGAACAGGATGCGCGCTGCAACCTGACGTGTGGCGCCGGGTGAAGGTGGTGGGGCCCGTTCGGGCACCCATTTTTGAAAGGAGAGGAGCGGCAGATTCTGAGAGAGAACAATTGGCGCCCAGCACGTCAATACACACCCAGCTCTGGTGTGCTTCCCTGAAGCAGAAGGCAGCTGGTGTGAGCGCAGAGAAATGTAAAATCAAGCAAGGTGCCGATGAGCTTACAAATTCCATATTGATAAAAAAACAAAACCCGAAACAAATTCCACATTGCTTTGTACATATAATTTCTGTAATCTGATATAACGTAGTAAGCCTAACCTAATTTTTTCATACATTAGAAAGTTTTAACCAAGTTATAGAGAATTTAGTAGAATTCAGTAGTTAGAAAGCATGTGTTCTTAATGTTTTATACTTTATCCAGCCAGACATTATCAACATATTATTCCCTGATTATAATGAAAACTTCATAGATGGACAGAACACTGTGAGGTTGTGTTTTTAAACAATTACAGCATGCTAAAGCCTCATTCAACTCCAAGGTTAAAACATGGTGGAATAAAGTAATGCCTTCGTAACCCAGGAATGCCCTTTGTGTGTGTGTGGGCTCGTAAGTCAATGGCACTTCAAAGTCAATTTCTGAACAGAAAATCGTTTCACTTGTGCAAGAATTCGAGCTTGCCTCACACCGAAACAAACACACAAACAGGCAACAGACAAGCCCTGCACCCTCCGCCAGCAGGGGCGGCTTCACCAGCATCACCAGAGGCTCTGACCGGAGAGTGTGCTGCTGGGGGCGCTCAGAGAACTTTCCCTGAACTCAGTGGCTCCCTCTTCACTCTGTCCCCACCCCCTTCAGGTACCACTGAGCACATGTGCAAGGGATGCTATTGTGCTCAACACCAAAATGTGGGAGTGCCCTGCCGCTCCCAAACCTACGCAAGCCTCCTGAGCACGTCAGCCTTTCTTCGTCGGGACTGTTCAGGGCCGACACTTGAGGACACAGGCATACAGGCATTAAGTCAGGGGACGTCGGAGCCTGGATGTCACAGTTCCATCTCTACCACAAAGCACTGATCGGTGACTTCTCCTGGCTGTGAACACTCTAACCACGAAGCGGCTAACACACTGGAGACGAGAACGCACCGCAAGAACACACACACACACACACACACACACACACACACACCCCATACACACACCTAAGAATGAAGTTTTAAAGATCGCGTCTGTAACTTAAGTCTTTTAGACAGACGTACCGCTATCTCTGCACAGTGTAACTGGCAAGTTCAATATGTACTAGACTGATGTCTTCTTCACATGCGTGTTCTTTGAAGTAATAAAGAAATATTGGGATTTTACTTTTTTCTTATTTAGTTAGCCCTAGAGAGTAAAAGAAATTTGAGCTAAGAAGATCAATAATTTATTTCTTACTGCGCTATTAGAAGATTATCATTATTAACACGAAGGAGTGAAATTTCAAAGTGCTTCACAGGGACTTGGCCACACATTCCAATTGCTATTAACGGACATCAAGTGGCAAAATCCCAGAACACAGCTTTGAAAATGTAACCAGTTACATTTAAAGGGCAACATTATTACACAGGTGTTAAAATCATCAGCAAATCCTCGGCGGCATTTGAAGACATTCAGTTAGGTTAATAAGGCATTTTTTTTATTTTAAGTTTTTCTTCCTTTCCCCAAGATTTTCTAATCTACCTAATGAACATGAAACCTGTCAAATTAATAAAGGTATCTTTTTAAAAATTAAGAGTAATCATGTTTTCTGAGAAGTGTGGTCCAAAAATGAAGAAACTGGTCCACCTGTCACTGGGTAATAGTAACTGCAGTTTTAATTCCCATTATAAATCCCCTCTGATTGGTGTTCCTATAACTCATCTGCTTTCATACGAGGTGTAACCTATCTGTTTTTAGCATTTTTATGGGAATGGGTTTTTAGAATCACTTCCATCCACCACAGAAGGTTTCTGAAAGGGAATTTAAGTGTATGTAAAAGGACCTTTCTAAATTGTTATATACACATGTTTTAGTTTAAAAAAATGGAAATGCAGAAATAGTAGGTTTAAGATAAAAACGAAACTCTGTGTAAAGACGACACATATATCAGTATCCTATAGAGTTATACAAGTCCATTAAAATGCATAGAGATTTCCAGAATCACAATTATTGAGGAGAGGATTTTTAAAATTGGTCCCTGCTACAGGAACTAACGATTTTAGACCAGAGACTAGGGAGGAAGAAGCCGGTACGAGAGGCCCAGGGAAATGAATGTGGACTGCCCCCTGAAGAAAACAACAAGGTTTACATCGAGAAATTGAAATCCTGTAAGCTTAAATGAACTCGCAGCCAGCATGAATTTAAATTCAGCCCTCACCCGCTCGGGGCGGCCATGTGAGCCCGTGATGGGGGTGGGGGTGGGGAGAGTCCAGTTAGGTCCGGCCACTGGGTTCCAACCGTGAGCAATGCACAGGTGAAAACCAAGCCACTCTGAATCCCCACGTTCTGAAACAAGCTGAAGTTTCAAACAAACAAACGAGAAGGGGCCCAGGCTGCCGAGAGCCAACGTGGCCGCCGAGAGCCCTGACTGGGATGAAAGGGCCCTCACAGAGCTCTGGGGGGGGCAGGGGGGCTGGACTGGGCTGCGACATTGGGGTCCAGAACCTCCAGACCTGCCGTCCAGTCACAGCCCACAGTGCACACCAGTGTGCTGGACCACTGATCTTGTGAACCCTTCCTGAGTGTTTTGGATTGGGCCATGTTCTAAAAATATACATTTTAGTGCACCAGAGATTTCGAAACCAATCTGATTTTAATGAAATTTTTTTCTTAAGGAAAAGATACCGTCACTCATCAAATATCATTTTATATGTGGTTTCAAAAATGCTGCCATGAACAGCGGTCCTATGCGATAACATGTGTGAGGACTTAAGGAGGGTCTTTTCTTTTTTTTTTTTTAAAGATTTTATTTATTTTTAGACAGAGGGGAAGGGAGGGAGAAAGAGAGGGAGAGAAACATCAATGTGTGGTTGCCTCCCACTTGGCCCCCACTGGGGACCCAGCCCACAACCCAGGCATGTGCCCTGACTGGGAATCGAACCGGCGACCCTCTGGTTCGCAGCCCTCGCTCAATCCACTGAGCTACACCAGCCAGTGCAGAGGAGGGTCTTTTCTTAGGCCTCACTTATCCACCCATTTGTCCATCTGTCTGTCTAAACATTTATTAAGCACCGATGCCTTCAGTTAAAACAAAGATAATTGTATCTGAATCTGAAAAGCGTGAAAGACCTGCTGCAGTTAACTATGCGGCGTCCTAACCGTAGTCTGGCCCAGGGTAGGCACCCAGCTCGCCAGCCCCAGGGGTCCTCAGAGGTTGTTTCCAGGTGAATAATGAGCCCCATTGTTCCTCTGTCCAGATGTTCCGTTAGGAAGAGTCACGCTCATCTAAACATCACACATCTTGCAGATCCTGTTCATGTGAATTCTGGAAGGAAGGCAACGTGAGGACGAACAATTACGAATCAGACCCATGGGGTTGGGGGCTGCCGCTGAGGCTGGGATCCCTCCCCACCGCCTGGGAACTGGGGGACTGTGTGGGGCGTTCTTAATTCCATTGAAACACTGTTTCTTTTTTTTATCTACACAATAATAAAATTATAATAACAACTGCACAGAGTTGTGGTGAGGAGTGAGTGACTTCGTTTATCAAGGGCTAGTGCGCATCAAAGCTGCACAGGCATTTGCTCTTGTGGTCGGAACCACCCACGAGGACCACGGATTCCGGAGGGAGCCTGGCCTAGCCCATTTCCCCAGCACCTTCCCCGCTGTTGCCGGGGCTCACTGACTCACTGGAACCACGTTTCAAAGCTGCAGACCAAAGCATGGGGCCCGTGGCAAGGAACTGCCTGCCCTCCGATTCCCGAGGAGAATCCACATCTGCAGTCGCCCCTCCTCACTCCTGACAGCTCCCATGGGGTAGTGTCATAATTTTGGCAAGACGAACAGACTCCAAAGGTAAACATCTCAAAACACCAAGCATCAAGGTATTTTTTGAAAAAGTTTTTGAGAATCTAAAGGTCCGGGCACTAAACCAACATACAAGGATTTTAATGACAACGTCAACTCAAGTTCATGGGTGACAGGGAAGCTTTAGTCCAGGAATGAATCCCAGGAGAGAACAGAAATTGGTGATGGGTGGGCAAGAGAGTGTGGGACATATGCTAATTCTGGAATTCTGAATAAGTGAGTTTAATTCTGCTCCCCCCCCCCGACCCTCAATCATTCGACTCCTAGACTAGCCATGGCTACAGAATGAACTGTTAGAGCTGAGCCCACAATCAACTCCCTGACACAGCCCTAGCTGGCATTAAAATAGAAACCGGGTTAGAATACTCACTCGTGCTCACTGTTTATACAAAAGGAAAGTGTAGTTTAATTTGCTTACATTAATTAAAATATAATGAGCTAAGTGGATAACAAATTCATTGGAAATTGAACTTTGTCTAATTGCTAATAGTTTTAACATCATCCAGAAGAAAGAAAATATTAGCAAATTAAAAACTTCAAGGATGTAGGAGCTGAGAGTCTGATTTTTATAAAATACACATAAATCAAGCACTGTTAAATAATGTATACTTTACTAAAGCAAGCTTAAAGTGTTAATAAACTTAATATACCGACAAATATGGAAAACACAGCTATTTAAATATACATCTTTATACATGGATTAAAGTCCTCTGAGAAAATCAGCATAATTCCTCCAGAAACCAAGGCACTGAAAGGATCCAGGGTCGTATGTAGAGATCTGAAAATTAAAGAGGAGAAACGAGAGAAAGAAAAGCAATTGTTTTATGCGGTTGTTATTCTGGGTTTATTGGAAAAGCTGAAACTGTTCTTTGGAAAATGTTTTAATTTCCGTTGAATATTTTGAGACTCTTTCCACTGCTGTTGGAGAAGGCTCTGGAGCCCTGGTCCACGGAGTGACCCGTGCTGGGCCTCAGCAGCAGAAGCAGCTGCACTGGGACGGCCTCACCCCTGGCCCTGGAGGAGACGCCCAGGCAGGAGGCAGCAGGAAAGCCTGTGCGTAGGGAGTCCTGCACTAGGATTGCATCTTCCGGTGTGAGCATGGAGGGTGCTGGGGCAGTCACGAGGTTTGAGGAGCAATCTTGCAATCTCTGTGGTTTCCCAAAAGACACCAGTGCCGAAGCTAACTCGGAAAAGGGTCAAGTGCAAGAGAACACGGATCTTAGCATTAAGTGCATCCAGCACAGAGGTGCTTCTTCGGAGCGCTCTCTGGCTGCCTGTGTTTCGGCATGGCACCCTCTCTCACTCTAAAAGGGACCCCGGCTTGGATGATAATTTTAATGATAGCCATACCCAGGGCTATTTGACAAAGGTAATCAGGAACACAGGGTGACACCTGCTTTAGAACAAAACCATAATCTATGAAGAGCTTAAGAGAGAACTACTACGTCCAGGACTCAGAGCACGGCAGGAAGAAAGAAAAGTCTTTAAACTTGTTACTGGAGGGAAGAACACACGCCTCTGTGTGTGGTATCCAGATGTAATTAGCCTATATGTTCGTTCTGTTTTCAACCTGTAGGTGGCACCACACGCTACACTGATTAAGCCAGTCATTAGGAGCATTTTCAATACTGTCATCTTCAGATAATTAGCAATTTATTTAAATAACCAATTTCTGTAGAAATAATTGCCATGAAATGCCCCGAACCTACTTTTTTATAAACTATAATAAAAGTGTTAAGATAATCCCTGACATTTGCAAATGCCATCAGTTCACCTTTCCTTTTGACAGTGCTGTGGCGTTCTGTTTAAACAATTACCCAATGACAGAGCGCTCTAATGAAACAGGACGGTGGGCGCGCTCTGCAGCACGGCCCGCGGGGACGCACAGGACCAGAAAGGGGTCCAGGGTGCAGGCGTGTTTACGCGGGGGAGAGCCAGGGCCCCGTGAGCAGAGATCACTGGAGGAAAGACATCACTGCCATCTCCCACTTGGTTCGGTTCTCACGGCAGATGCTGCAACCTGGGCCCCCTCTCTGGAAACGCACATGGATAATTCTGTAAACTGATTCGTGTTGTGGGCCGGCTGAAAATAAAATCAGGTAAATCTATGAGTCTATAAAATGTACACATTGTAGCATCTGCTCACTAACTGCCTTCCGAGAGGGAACAAGTTGGGGCTTGTTTTTGCCATCACTTAAAAATATTTAAGTATGATTTTATCTACAAAGTGGTACAAATTTTCAAAGTAGAGTTACCGAGGGAGGAAGCCCATCAGTGGCTTGTAGGTCTGGGCTTCCCTTTGGCATCTGACAAGGACCAGAGGGTCCCCACTCTCGGCTCCCTCATCCACAAAGACCTGGTGATGGGCTGCCAGTGAGGAAACGCTGCGAGACGCTCCTGGTTTTCAGGCTGTGGGTCTTCACAGGAGGGAAGAGAGCTATGACGGGCGCCGACGGCAACACCGTTTGATGGCTGAAATGACATCATCCTGTGAGCCCACCGAATACCTGATGCTCTGCTAAGTGACACATCCTTTTCCTCCTCGGAACAAGCCCCTTCATGTGTTTTCTGCACTATTCGGGCTCACAGAGGTTAAACAGTTGGTGCGTGTAAGACAGGTGTGGTTTTTGGTAAAGTAACGCATGGCAACAGCAAAATAACCGGTTTGCCCTGCGACCGTGGGATCCACCGCCAGTGGGAGTGCACGGGTGGGTCTCTCATCCTGTTCAGAGCACCAGACGTATCAACCACTCCCACGCACGTGCTTTTAGTCTGCAAATGTGATTAATTTACCTATGATACAAACATGTGGCTTTGAAAATATTCACATCTCCTTCGCCGAGAAGCTTCGAGTGATGCCAGGCTCAGTGGGCTCCGCGCACCAACATTTCTCGTGTGATTCACATAAGATGTTCTGGGCAAACGCTGTGACTCCGTGTGAAAGCCTCAGCAGGCCGTGTTTATTCAAAAACGGTTCTCTGAGT
The DNA here is from genome assembly GCA_007922815.1 of Macrotus californicus. Lineage (NCBI taxonomy): Eukaryota > Metazoa > Chordata > Mammalia > Chiroptera > Phyllostomidae > Macrotus > Macrotus californicus. The sequence goes on from VMDR010000502.1 coordinate 9,699, forward strand.
AGAAGACAAGATGATGTGACGGTGACGATGCCCATGACAGACTCCATTATACCCTTGACGAACCCAGGATAATCAGAAGTGAACATTTTTCTGGAGACGTGAAAAAAAAATAACAAAACAGTTTTCCCCACATCCACTGGGATTGTATTATTTCCTTCCGTGGAAAACCGTGATTTCTTCTCTCACTGAAGTTCTGAACTCTGTGTGCTGCGCAGTGGGGCCCTGGATCACTGCCCACCAGGGCGTGGTGGGACGTTTCCTTCCACTCAGGAACAGTTCCCTGCTTGCTTCAGAGTGGAGCATGGGCGTCTGTCTGCACCCAGCGGCGAGACTGCGTTGCTTGGAGTGCCGAAGGCCCGGCTGCACAGCAGGCGACAGGGCTCCGCTCCCTTGTCTGGCCCAGACATCTCTCTAAGGGGGCACTGTGGTCGGGACGTGCAAGGGGGGCCGACCTGCACCCTCTGCAGACACAGCCCTCTGTGCATGGCCAGGCTCTTTGGAAAAAGAGGCTCTGTGACTAATATTTGCTCTGCTGATGAGAAATGGCTTTCTCCAGGAGGTGACAGTAAACTCTCTAAGTTTCAACAGGGCAGAATGTGAGGAATCACGTGCGGTCAGAATTACCTCCTGTCCCCAGCCCTGGGCCCATCGTTAGAAGTGTCTGCGGAGGCACCTGCTGTCAGTGAGCCTGTCTGGCGCAGACTGGCAACGCGCACGCACCTGCTGACAGGTGGGGCACACGACGCCACAGGACTCACAGGGCAGGCTGGCCCGGGGCGTGGGGCTCCTGTGTGTCATGTAGGACCCCAAAGGGGCTGAGAATAAGAATATTTCAAACTGGCAGGACGGGGATGCGGTGGGCGAAACTGCAGATGGGAGCCCACCCTGTTTGTGAATGCCTTGGTTAGCAGGTAAGGGAAGCCACCCACCAGGGCAGGTTACCGGACGCGGACTTGTGGGGACCCTGCCTCACCTCACCCCTTGCTATCGCCATCCACTCCCACGCAGCCCCTGCTTTCACAAAAGCTTTTTCAAATATTGACCTGGCATTGGAATAAACAGGTTTGCATTTTAAGAGTTTCTGGACAAAAGATAGCATAAAACAAAGGATGTTCACATTTACTGTATTGTTAAAAAAGTGTTTCTCAGGGGAAACTAAAGAGAACATATACCCCGTGTTTGCGTCCTTGCCCGCCTGCCTGCTGCCTTTCTGTAGCTCGTGAGGATCTTCCTAGTCTGATGTAAAGGCCATAGGGTTCTTATCAGCTGGAAGAGGCAAGGGTGAAGTCACATCTGAATTAGTGAGGTTCCCCTTATCAGTGCAGAGAGCTCGTGTGACCAAGCGAGGGCGGGCCCACTCATTCCCCCATTCAGCAGTTGCCAGTCAGGGAGAGGTCCGTTTTCGCAGTTGCATCCTCACTTTCAACAAGATCATAGCTATTGCAGGGTCTTTGATGTGCACACGGTACAGCACCAGGTCAGAAAACTGGGACGGGGGAGAATGCACCAGCACGTCACTCCATACGAAGTCTCCCGGCGTGTTACCTGCAGGACCGCTCATCCTACCCTGCATTGCTGACAAAGCAGCAGCCTGGAGACCCCGCTGCCGGCCTGCGGGCAGCTGCGGGCCAGGACAAGCCACCTCCTCCCAGTCTGCGCACACTGCTGTGGCCTCTGGCTCCCTGACATTTTAGGTTTAGGGACTATAAGCTCAGGCACTCCTCGAGTGAGTGGTTGGAAGCCGGTAGGTATTTGGATAACTGTGGAGTGGGAAAGAGTTTCCGATGGACCAGAGAGAACCAGCTAAAATCAAGTAAAATACTCTATGTTAAACAGGTAACACAATGGGTCAAGATAATAAGAAGTGCCTGATTAGCAAATCCATCACTACAGACCCTAAACCAATAACACCACAATAAGGGAACAGTATGCACACCACCTGATGCAATAAATGCAACAACTGGAATGCAGTGGACAAATTCCAAGTGAAACACAATGAACCAAAACTGACAACAACAAAAAAAAACCCCAGAAAGTCAAAATAAAGGAATAGCCCCATATCTATTACCAAGTTGCATTCATAACACCACCACCACCGCCACCGAGCAAGCTGCAGACCCAGATGGCTTTGCTGGTAAGTTCTAGCAAATTCAAGGGAGGAACAATGCCAACCTCACACACACTCTTGCAGAAGAGAGAAGATGGAACCCATCCCAGTTCATTTTGTGAGGCCGGCAAAATCCTGATTCCCAAACCTGAGAAGTACACAAAAGAGAAGATAAAATTGGAGGCCCATATCCCTCATTAACGTAGACGCTAGCATCTCTCGTAAAATGTGTAAGAAAACTGTACTCAGCAATTCATAAAAGGGATGAAGCATCGGGATCAAACATGGTTTATCCTGAGAACGCGAGGTTGGGCTAACATGTGGAAATCAGTTAATGTGAGTCACCACATTGACATCACAAAAATAAAAACAGAAGAGAAAAACATGGTCAGTCCTCAAAAGAGTGCAGACAGTACGTGTGAGAAAATGCCAACTCAGCCCATGATTAAAATGCCAAGCAAGTGGGAAGAAAAGGCCTCAATCTCCTCCCTCTGACAAAGGGCACCTCACGGAAAGTCCGGAGCCAGCACCGGGCTCAGTGGTGACACATTATCATTCCACATGTTCTATATTCTGTAAGCTTGGCCTCTTTTATACAGCAGCTATAGGCAATCGGTAATTAAAATGTAACACAGCATTTCAATCACACAAAACAGCAGCAGATAGGGACGCACCTGTGAAGGGTGTGCAAGGTTGCTACGTGCCAACTGCAGCATTTTCCCGAGAAAAAGCAGAGAGGCTTAAGGAAAAGAAGAGACAGATTGCACTCCGAGGCTGGAAGGCTCAGCACGGCGGAGATGTTCAAGGTCTCCGCATCGACCTGTAGGTTCGACAAAACCCAGATCCAAGGTCCAGCAAGTGTGCTCTGAAGAAACACAAACCATCTGGAAGGACCAAAACAATGCCAGCGAGAACACAGAACCAGGGACACCATTTCACTCAGGACGAGCTACAGATCTATAGCCTTGCGACGACAGGGTCGGGGGACAGGCCAGGGCAGTCCCCAAGACAGGCCTTTCGGGAAAGGTCAGTTGTTTTTTGACTAAGTCACCTGGCTCAGTTCAGCGGGGGCGAGGACTGTCATTGTGACATGCAGTGCTGGAACCCTGGTGAGAAGAACACACAGCCACCACACCGTGACTTCTGTCCCACTTCCTAAAAGACGTTTGTAAAGAGGCAAGACAGACCAAAAGTCTCAGCACGGAACCTGGACCTGCCAAGTGTGTGGGAAAACACAGTACAATGTGTGTGACCCGGAGTGAGACAGAGATTTCATGGAAAGGACATTAAAAGCAGTAACTACATTTTTTAAAAGAAATAGATTAACTAAACTTTATCAAAAAATAAAGAAGCCAAAGTCTAGAACAAATATATTTACACACGTATATTTGAAAAAGAACTCTTAATCTAAAATGTATAAAGAACATCAATCAAACAATAATTTCAAGATGAATAACTTGATTAAAGCAGGAAAAAGTTGAGCAGACATTCCAAGGCAGAAGATGTACAAACAGGTAATTTTAGAGGAAAGGCACCCCACATCAGGAAAATACCAGTGAGAGCCACCACGGACATGGCACACCTGTTAGCAAACAGCTGGGAATCAAGAAGCCTGGTGACACCGAAGACCAGCAGGACGTGGAATAAAGAGAAGTCTCAGACACTGCGAGGACAAGCGTAACATGACGAAATGACCATGGGTGACTTTGAAGATTTCTGTAAAAATTAAACCTGCGTCTATCTTACGACTCAGCAGTGTTATTCCTAGCCTTCCATCCAGGAGGAGTGGAGGCAAGGCCATCAAAGTGCATACACAGGAAAGTGCACGGCAGCCTTATATAACGAGCCCAAACTGGAGACCACCCACATAAATGTGTATCACTCAGAGAGTGGAGAAACAGACTGTGGTCAATCAGTTGTTTAACTGAGTATTGTGTTTAGCTGAACTTACATTTTTAAACATAGCTGGTGTGCAATATTATGTTGGTTATATTAGTTGCAGGTGTTCAATACAGTGATTTGACATTTTTATACCTTACCGCGTTATCACTCCACTGACTCTCAGGGTCATCTGTCACCATGTACCCTTATCACAATAGTACTGGCAGCGATTCCCTTCACCTCTCTCACCCAAACCCCCAAACCCTTCCGGTAACCATCCCTTTGGTCTCTGAGTCTGTTCTTATTTTGTTTGTTGCTTAGATTCCACCAATAAGTAAAACCAGACGGTCTTTGTCTTTCTCCTCAACCAAAGGCATCCACACAGGAAAGGAAGAAATACAACTGTCACTATTTGCAAATGATGTGATACTCTATATGCAGAAAACCCTAAACAATCCACCAAAAATTGGTAGAGTAAGAGGATTCAGTGAAGTATCAGGGTATAAAATTAATACACAGAAACTGGTTGCATTCCTACACACTAATAACGAACCATCAGAAGAAACGTTGTCAATTAATTTGATGAAAACTGTCAGCAATGAAAGGACTTGCACACTGACACCAGCGACAATGCAGATGGGTGTAAGAAACTAAACGTTCTTAAAATCTGAAGAAAGCCCGGCGGTTACACCCACACACACAAACACACACCCACAGGGAGAGGGGTGTGGAAGAGAGAATAAATGCGGTTTCATTTATACAGAGTTTAAGGACAGTCAAAAAGGATCTCTGGTAACACCAGTTTCAGCTGGAGTACAAGAGAGTGTCCTGGTGTGAAACCAGCAACACAACAACCTTCTGTCTTGTTTCAATGGCAGTCACTCCAATGCATACGGTTTTCAAAGCGAACGTAGCTGACGTGGACTCTGTGCATTGTATCATACGTAAAACAGACTTCATTCGAAAAATTGAAAGTACGTAATTGCATGTAAGTACCAACCGGGTGCATCTCCAAAGTGAGCTTCTCCCACTGGGACCCACTTGTAAGATGCCTTTTGATCATTCAAAGGCTTCGTTCATAAAATATGAGAGCATCTTCCCATTTGCAGAGAGAAACAAAATCTGCGAGAGAGACGGCGAATCTTTTGAAGGAGAGGGGAACGCAGACCGTCTCTGCAGCACACCATGAAAGACAAGCTTGGGGAAGCAGATGACCCGACGGGAGCAGGTCTCAGGGTGCTGGTTCGACGTTTGTAATCTCCGGGAAATTTTCTCGAAGGCCACGCTTTTCGAGAAGCCACACATGTCACAAACAATCATGTGAATGTGCACATCTGTAAGGCGCAGTAAATCTAATCACTGCTTGTCAGGACTGAGGACGTGTGGAGTTCAGGAACGATGCAAAGAGAAAGAGAGGGGTGGGTCTGAAGCGCGAGCCGGGACACACCGGCTGTGCTGAGCACCAGGCACGGCTCCAGCAAGCGCCGAGGCCGCTGGCTATTTGCTGACTGCTGTGTTAGGTTAGGGCCCCAGAGCCAAATTTCAAAAATGTCATCAACTGATCACAAATGTTGTTAACAGATAATGAGAGTCTGTGTTTCTGCCCTCTCTGCCCTGAGTGCTCTGGGAGTCTGTCGCTGCCTCTCCAGAGCAGGAGAGCAAGCCCTCCAGGGTGCAGTGCCTAGCACGACGGAGTCATTGTCAGCTTATGGTCCCCGCTGAATCTTTGAAGGGTATCTGGCTTATCGCTTCTGTCAAGTCCATGATGGGCTTGCAATGAAATCGCCTCTCTCTGTTTGCTGCTTCTCCGGTCATTTATGTGTTCTGATGGAATTTCAGGCTCTTGTCAAACGGAGGTCGTCCCTGTGTGGATTGGCGTGGATGCTCGGGCTGACCTGGCCATGTGTGAGCCCCGTGATCCGACTCCTTGCCAAATGGCACCGAGCTGACTTCTGCAGGTATGAAAAGGAGACAGCCTGCCATCAGGACCTGCGTGGTGGGTGGGTGGGCGGAAGGGGACCTACAGTTGGTGTCTAACGCCCGCATCTAAGCAGCGATGTCGTGCATATGTCTGCCCTCATTCGATTCGCATTGTTGCCATGAGTGTTTCATCATCCAAACGCTTAAATTGGGCATAATGACTGCAAACGGCACTGGGCCACGCAGAGTCGGGCACTGGGCAGGCATCGCAGACGTGCAAAACCCTCTTCCAGAAGCGTGGCCAGAAGGTGGCTTCCGGGCGTCAAGAGGAGAGACGCTTCTGGTGACCTCAGCCTGAACTGCTAGATGCTGTTTTCTCAGCCGAGCTCAGAGACTCCTTGTGATTGTGCAGAAGCAGACAGAAGTCGCATTGGACTGCACCGGTCTTTCAGATCTTTTAAGCACAGCAGCAACAAATGCACCCAGGGCTAGCAGTTACAACGTGCCCCTCTTCTCTAAGACTCACATTTGTTTCCCCCTTGGCAGGAGGAATGAAGATGTGGGAGCTGGCGTGCTCCCAGGCAGTAGGTGGCTGGAAAGATCCTTTATTTATGATTTCCAGAATACCAATCATAAGGCTCCTAGAATTCTTACTTACTAAAGGCTCAGCTGTTATACGGAAGCTCTTGAAATCTCAGATTTACAAAGGGCAAAGTAATAAAAAGTTTCAGGGGAAAGTGATCTATGGCCCCGCATCCAGCACAAAATGAACTAGAGAAACATCTGTGAGTGCCAAGAAGGGTCAGCATGCCAAAGACCGTGGGCCAACGAAACGCTAACAAGTTAAATTATTCACAGTGGCACATCTATGGAGAGTATAATGTTGCAATCAATAATTACAAGCCCATACAAACAGCGCTGCAATAATTCTACAAGGCGTGCTCACAAGTGAAATAATTTAGAATTTGAAATCAATAGCATTTATAGACATTGGAAAATGTCAAATGGAAAACAAATGCCAGTATTTGCGGTCTTTCTGGAGCATTCTGACCACTCAGATTTTAATTATTCCTTAAAAAATTTCCTGGTATAGGATAACAAAAGCAAACACTTGCTCCCCCGTGTCTTAATTAACTATTTCAACCGATCTAGATTGGTCAGGGAGATGTTTATATGCAGGAAAATAACCCATCTCTATGAGAACTGAGGGTTCCAAGTGGTGCCCCTTGGTCCCCACCCCTCCAGACCACGCCCCTTCAGACCACACCCCTTCTTTGGGCTTCTCCTAATTTTCTCACAAGGGTTTTTCCTCTTCATTTCACAGCATTTTGTCAGCCTTCAAAATAAAAGCTTTGGCACAAATACTTTCTACCACAAGACATGACACGGGTAAGTTCTTACATTAAAATACTCCTTACAATTAAAAATAAAAGGAATTATTGGAGACTATTATGCTAAGTGAAATAAGCCAGTCGGTGATCTCACTTATAAGAGGGTTCTAATGAACACAATAAACTAAGGAGCAAAGCAGAACCAGAGACACAGAAACAGGGAGTAGACTGACAGTGACCAGAGGAAAGGGGGGTGGGAGGGTGGAACAAAGAGGGGGGACTAGTCAAAGAACATGCATGAATGACCTGGGGACATGGACAACTGTGTGGGGTGGATGGTGGGAGCGGGGGAGGGGGTGGGCTGAGTGGGGGAGGACAAAGGGGGAAAATTGGGACAACTGATAAAAAAAAGTAAATTATTAAGGCTACAACTCTAGCTTTTTAGCAGAAAGACAAATTCCAGTCTCCAGACTTCTTGGTTCTTAATCAGGGATTTATGCCATTAAACCTGGCCTAGGAAACCTATAGCCTGCCTGTAGGGTCTGGGTTTGCTTTCATTTTTATCAGTGGCTCAAGGGCAAGAGGATACCTCCTCATCTGATTTCAGTGTCTTCTTGTGCAAATCCAACATGGCATTAGATTACTTCAGATTATGTATCATAAAACAGCCCCTTTCCTTCCTCCCCTCCTTCATTTGTTTGTTCGTTCCTTAGCTCCGTTCTTCCCGCCCCAACTATTTGTTAAATGCCTATGCCGACCACCGTGAAAGGCGCTGGAGATAAAAATATATGCTATCATTGCTCTCCTTATAATTCGAAAGGGCACAAACAAGACAATTAGTGCCATGGCTTTCTGACTCCTGGAATTAAAATGCACGCATCCTTTAAAAGATGAATCCTGAAAGGTAGCTAACTCATTAAAAATGTTTACAAAAAATAAAGTAAAATAAACTGAGGGGTCTAGGTACGATCTTAAACTTTTCTGTAAATTCAAAGACATTCCAAAACAAAACATTTATTTTTTCAATCCCTTACACGTTTGGATTCCTCATGCTCTGTTTTTTTTTTACTATTATGTTATTTTTTATCGTTGTTCAAGTATGGGTGTCTCCATTTTCCTGCCCCTGTAGACTCCACAAAAAAAACTGCTCAACCTAATAAGTGACTTTGGCAAAGCAGTGGGACACAAAGTCAATATTCAGAATCAAAGGCATTTTTGTACACCAACAGTGAAATACCAGGAAAAATATCCCATTTGCTATAGCAACAAGAAAAAATAAAGTACCTAGGAATAAACCTAACCAAGGAAGTAAAAGACCTGTACTCAGAAAATCACACAACACTGAAGAAGGAAATTAAGGACGACACAAACAAATGGAAGCATGTACCATGTTCGTGGATTGGAAGAATTAACAAAATCAAAATGTCCATACTACCCAAAGCAATTTACAGATTCAACACAATCTGTATTAAAATGCCAATGACATGTTTCACAGATATAGAACAAACATTTCAGAAATTTATACAGAACCATAAAAGACCCCGAATAGCTGCAGCAATTTTGAGAAAGAAGAGCAAAGCAGGAGGGACCACAATACCTGACATCAAACTATACTACAAGGCCACTGTCATCTAAACAGCCTGGTACTGGCGCAAGCACACACATAGACCAATGGAACAGAACAGACAGCCCAGAAAGAACCCAAGTCTCTGTGGTCAATTAATACTCGTCACAGCGGGCAGAAGGATTCCTCCTGCTCTTACAAAAATAGCAGTCGTCTATATCATTTGGCAAAAACAAAGACATGACCTTGTGAATACTGGAAATAGATTGTTTTAAACAAAACATGTATAGTTTTTATTAACTGACATTTCCTGCGAAGAGGAAGAGCAATAATAGTAGCTGTCTTTTATTGAACTGCCTGTCACGTACAAAGTACGCGATCAGCACTTCCACAGAAACGTGTTCCTTCACTGAAATCACGTGAGGTCCCAGGAGCCCTTGTGCGGGATGCGCAGAATGGTGATTTGTCCTGCCCCATCAGGGCAGATCTGCCGACTCCCACTCGGGGCTGCTCGCCACATTGCCTCCTGACAGAGAGCGAGTGCTCGCATGTAGTGCTCACGGCCGTGCAAACACGGCCCTGGGCGCCGCGCTAGGTTACTTATTTGTAAGAGTGCTCCGGGAGAACCCTGCAGACAAGCTGCGAGGAGTCCTCAAAACAGCAGGACAAATCGAGACATTTTCCAATAAAAGCCATTTTAATGATAAAAGCGTTTCACTGTCAACTCCCTTCACTGTCTTCTCTGACACGTCAGGTGTCTGGGAAAAAAGATGTATTTAACCATTTCTCCACTAATGAGGTGATGTCCAATCACCTTAGGTATCACCAAACTGCCTATCAAGTGAAAAAGAAAGAGCGGAAAATTAAATTTCAGCTTACTCCAGAAACTATGGCAACTGGGCTGTTTGGTAGTCAAAGGGTGTAAAATCCAGATTAGATGGATGGATATATTTACATATTCACTTTTACATTAAACAGAGTGGATGACACAGCCCTGTATAAAATCTATTATTTAAACACTTCAAGTGAAAAGTGTTAAAATAAATGGCTCATGACTTATGAAGTGCTAAAATAAACGTTTATTTCAACACTATACATGTCGTAAGCCATTTATTTCAACACTTTATACTTCAGAAGATCCACCCAGACAAAGAGGAAAGATTTCACTTGCTGTGAGTATTCCAAGAGGCCAAGACTCCGAGGCTAAAACAGAAGTTTTGATGTTACAGCGCTTGGTGTGGGAGGCTGGGTCACAAGGCATGATGGGAGCTTCCAGGCTGCAGTCCGGCCACAGCTCTGGACGAAGCCACCTACGCCGGCCTCTTCCAGACATCACATGGGTCTTTGCCGACTGTGAGACAGCAGGGCGCGCCTGAGCGCCACACTGCAAGGGAGACGTGCTGTGCGGGGTATTTCTGCATAAAACATCGGTTTTATCCCAGTCTCTGCTTCTGAGGAGAGGCTGATGGAACCCAGGCTCCTCGGGAAACTCTTTCCACGTGAAATTCGTACTGATTGACAACCGTGGGTGCTGCATTCTCTCACTTTTGCCTATCTTAGGATTTTATTTTCTTACAGAAGACTGGACGTCTACGATTAGAATGGGTATGTCTGAGAGTGGCTGCAGGTTTTCCCTCCAGGACGTCTCTACGCCCTCCTGTTAAAATGCTGGTAAGTGCTTCCATTCTTGGGCAGACGCAGTAACGGCAGACTTCTCATTCATTCTGAGGCACTCTCTGGGGTCTCTCCAAGGGCACTAATTCCACTCACCAGGGCTCCCCCCTGTGACCTAACCCGCTCCCAAAGGCCACCTCCCCCCCTAGTGTCATCACACGGGGCGTGGGGATTTCAACCTATGAATTTGGGAAGTTCACAAAGAGTCAGCCCATAACACCAACGATGCCTTTGGCAATCTCAAGACCCAAAATTAGAATAAAGAAGTCAGGAGACCGAGGGCATTGTGGTGTAGGAGAAAATACTTTGAGCATATCACAATGCACAGAAAAATTCTGAGATAGTGCATTATACATATGCTTAACATTTCAAAGGAGGAATGCAAAGTGTAGCAAAATTATGAAATGTATGGAAAAAGAGGCACAGGGTTTTTTCAATAACAGTTTAGATGTTAAAATATATCCTACACTCACATATTTAAAACATCTCAGTAATTGAGAGCTTGTCACTGAAGATGATATGAGCTGCTTTGTCTCAGGACTCGATGGTGGTTTAGCCGGCAGAGAAGGCAGGGGCAGGAATCGCAGAGAGAGAGCTGAATGCCCCAGACAGAGATCTGGAAGCAACTGGAACGTCAGGCGTGTACCAGGCCTAGAGTGAAGGAAGAGTTGGGAGGGACAGGCCTGGAGGGAGAGTGTGTCACTCTGCGACCCGTATCTCATTCTTTCACCGCCTGTGAGCTCAGCCGTGGGCTGTCCCTGAGGCACAGCTCCGTGACTGCTCCTTCTCCCCCCACAGGGGCAGAGGCCCCCTCCCGTCCTGCTAGGCTCCCTTCTGCATTTGTCCTGGGGCTCTGCGGACAGGGCAGGAACCTGCGGGGCCTGTACAACTGCATCCACAGACAGGGGAACACTGTCCCCTCCTCAATCAGGGACTGATGGGCACCCCTGGGTCAATGCCCAGGCTGGCATCCTTCAGGAGGGCAATCCCGCAAGGCCTTCTGCCTTCCTGTGCTTCGCAGGAGTCGCAACTGTGGCTTCTGCACTTCTTGCCTTGTGCTCCCTCCTGACTGCTTCTTGAGACCGATGCCCAGATCAACTCCCTGCATCCAGTTTTGTCTCAGGGCTGGCTTTCACGAGAACTCCCATGAAGGCAGCAGGAGATGCCATGGGCCAGTGTGGGGAGGGTCCTAGCCTCCACCCTCAGCACTGCGGACATTGCCTTGCGGGCACAGAAGCGCCTCGGAGAGCTCTGAGCAGAGCGGTCAGCGGCTCAGATGGCATTTTAGACTTTATACGCGGTAGTGCTCTTACACAGGATCAGAAGGAGAGGAGAGGGCAAGGCAGGTGATCATTAAAGGTTATTTAAAAATTGTCTTGAAGTGCAAGGGCTTGGTGGAAATCAAGGCTACACAGACAGAAAGTGGGTCCAGAGCCAGGCCATGCAGGGTTAATGAGATGTGCAGTTGAAGGTGAGGGGCATCAGGAAGACTCAAGAGGTTAATGCCACGGACCAGCATCTTTTTTAAGGCTTGTAGGGGATAATCAGTTTGGACGTGGGTAAGCACCTGAGCTTGTCTAGGAGGGAACATCTGAGCTATGTAGCGCACCATGTACACTGTGGCTCGCTCTGCACTGCGTGCCGTGTCCCCGCGGCTCTGTGAATGTCTGGTTCGTGTGCAGCAGCCCGGAGCTCAGAGACTGCGATGGTGTGACCCAGGGCAGAGCTTCTGCTACGATGCCGTCCACCTGAAGAACCGTGGATGCACTTGCAGGTCATCCAGCCTTGATGTGATCATCTGCTTTCCTCTCTTAATAGCATCCACGAGCTTGACCCACCCTTTACTACATGTCAGCTAGAACTTGGAGCACTTTCATAATCACTGTCTCTCACTAACAATGACAGAGTTTGGAGTTGCGGAAAAAGGCCAGTGAACCAAGGACCAAAGCGTGCAGTCCAGGCGGCGTAGTGACTTGAGGTCAGCAGGTGGATTCAGGCATGCACGGCTGAGCCCGGGTCAGCGCACAAGGTCAAGGTGGCTAATGAGGGTGGGGACTTCAAAGACTGGTGACTGAACACTGGACAGCAATGATTTGGAAGAGGCAGGGAAATAATGAAGCAATTATGTTAACATCATTAAGTTTTGTGGGCATTAAAATCAACGAGAGTTTTCATTCTTGTTTTCTGTTCTCATCCTCTCTTCCCCCGCACTGCTCCAGGTGGGCTAGTCAGACTAGAACAGGGGAAAGACACGGGCCGAGGAGCAGAGGGGGAGGGGTGCGCACGTCATTCTTGGCAGACAACACACCGCAATCGTTTCCCAGGTGAATGGCATGTAATGCAATGAAAGGTCTTCGCAGGAAAAAATAGTGTGTTTTCACCCTTTTACTTTCTTTAGCAGTGATTAGTTCCAGAAATATAAGGTATCGTCGCTTCTCAAAAAGCGCTGTAGGTTATTCGATCGCTCCTCTGAAGTTGGCAACGTGTAATAAGTGTGCTTTATTCCTAAACATCAATCAGTTTCAGGACTGGCAGATGCTTGTAGAATGGTAATAATAGAAACAGTTGGCTAATCAGCACTGGAGGCATTAAAACACTGGGTGACAGATAGGAAGACTTCCTGTTACAAAAGAATGCTCCCTTATGTAATTATGGTTTTAGAACCAGTTACGTCAGCATCCAAATATTTAGTTCTTTTCAGATTTCTGGGTCTTTTGATAAAAAACTCATATGGAAGTTTTCTTACTGACAAGATAAAGAAGTATATTCAAGAACTGTAGGAAAATATTCTGAATAGGTGTGGTGGCCATTTTATCTGAGGAGCACCCCATTTACATACTTACTAAACGTATGGTTTGAGAGCATCTTAATTTACTGACTTGAAATAAGAGTGTTTCTGATATATTTTATAATTAGCCTTAAGTTAAAATATTCAGCTAGTTACATGGATGTATCTATATTAATATTGATATATGTATCTGTCCAGAAGGTATACAGCCATTTACTATGAAAAACAGAGACAATTACTGAAGATACAAGATACAAGAAACATGGGACAATGATACCTCAGTCCCCTTCTAAGTGGGCATCTTGGGGCCTCACACAGCTCTCCCAACCTCCATCAGCTGCCCTGTGGTATTTTCCTGAATCTCATCGATGGTCTGAAATCTCTCCCCTTTCAAAGGTAATTCCAGTTTTGGGAAAAGCCAGAACTCACAGGGCACCAAATCTGGGCTGTTGGGGGGGCTGAGTCACCTGGGTGATTTGCTGTTTTGCCAAAAAACTCTGCACAAGATATGATACATGAGCAGGTGCGTTGTTGTGATGAAGCTGCCAATCACCAGTTGCCCAGAGCTGCAGCCTTCTGAATCATCCGAATACTTTCTGTGGAGGAATGTTCAAGCTTAATGCAATATCTGATGCAGATTCATTGCTCTACTCACTGTCATTTTGAATGTGATGACCACACAGTGCACATGCTCACTCAAGGGTGTCTCCCACCCCCGCTGACTAGCACAGTGAAGTCGTCATTGTTCACACATGTGCATGTTCCAGTCCACGCTTCTTGGCTGCCAGGTTACGTCAATGCTTCGTCATATTAACAATGGCTGGACCTTCTCCAGACAGGCTTCATACACGCACATGCGTGCACTTTACTGAACGTGTTTGGTTAAAAATAGACATGGTGATGTTTGTTTTCCAAAAGCAAAGCTCCATTTTGCCCGTTACAGACAGAAAGTGGGGCTCTGACCTAAACAGAGTCATCTTCCGCTGGAGACAGGGTCTGCAATCAAACTCCGACTGTAGACCGTCACTTATCTAAAGGCCCAAGAAGACTACTGGGCTGTCCCGAGGGAGTCCAGAGAGTGGTGAGTCCCAGGACGTACTTGGAGAAGGTGATCATCCAAAGTATAAAATCAGGTAAGTCCAAACTTCACAAATGTTTTCAAAGAAGGCATGGCACCGAGAACACACACACTGATGCACAGGACAAGGGACAAGGACATGCGTGGACGGCCTGCCAAATGATCGCTGACGCATGGCTGAGCGGTGGATGGCTGCTTGATTGTGCAGACTTAGTTCAGGACAACTGAGAAGTCTGACAAACAGGGCGTTGGCAAAGCACAGAGTTCTCTTCCTGTGCCGTCTACTGAATAGATTTTGAAGGGGATTTTAACATGAAGGTCAAGGACAAGAAGGAAAACTATGGCTCTATCTGCTGGGCACTGTGATGGACTGCCATGACTTTGAGTTGTTCTTCTGAGAATACTTTGTTATGAACATACAGAGTTGAAGCCACATGAATTCAAAATTATTTTAGAAATCCGATTGCACAAATATGGGAGTGTTAAGTACCAGTGGCACTTGCTAGTGGAGACAAAGGTGACAACGCTTTTGGAGAAAGAGACAAAGGGCGGGCACATACATCACAAAAGGGCCAGTTTGGGCCTCTCTTAAATTGCCATGGGAAGGAGGGAACGTAGACGGGAAATGGTGCCAAATGGCTCTTTTCTTTAGAGAAATTTGTTTGAGAAGATAGTTCATAATTACTTCTGAGGGTCACACAGGGTATACACTTTTTAAACTTTATCGATTTGAGAGAGGTAGACAGGCATCAGTTTGCCGTTCCACTTATCTATGCATTCACTGGTTGATTCTTGTATGTGTCCTGACCAGGGATCAAACCTGCAGCCTTGGCACGTCGGGATGATGCTCTACACCCCTCTGCTACTTGGCCGGGAGAGTGCGAACTTATAAAAGACTATTCTTAGACTCGAGGACAATGACACCAGGCACTTGGCATGCACCCCTTCCTCTGTCCCAGACAGCAGCCCTGGGAGCCCTGGCTTGGGGTGTTATCTTCAGTTCCCCGTGAAGGTTTCAGAGGCCAGCAGCTGGTAGGCGTGTTTCCGACTGAAACTCAGGAAGTGCCTTGCATCATGCAAGTGGCCTCTACCCAGTAACTCCTGGCACACTGACCTGGTTTCTTAAGGACATCAAGTATATTCACACCTGTCATTTCTCTTGGGATTCCCACAGCCCGAAACGTTCTTCACCCTCTTCTCCCATGCGGCCTTCGAGGCCCACACCGGACACTACATCCTTTGGGGGGCCTTTCCCGACCATCCCCACGACCTTCCTTCCGTTCCCTGTAGCACCAGGTGGGAAGCTACCTGGACAGGAGCAAGGTACCCATGCCTCTTCCCTTATGCACAAGCTCTGGGGGGACAGGAGAAACCCCAAGCAACCACCAACTGCAGGCCCACCCAGGGGATCGAAAGTAAGGCAAGCGTGAGGGCAGAGTGGGCACGGCCAGACACGTTCCTGAAGCTCCTCTGAGCCCGTGTCCTCAGAGTTAAGTAGGAGAGTGCGTGTAAAGCGCCCCAGGCCGAGGCGGACGTATTCCAAGCCCTCAGTGAACACTGCTTCTTACCAGGTCCACCAACTCTGTTATCCTTCGTGGTGAGTGAGAGTCGTACCTCAACTTCCGGAAAGATGGCAGAGGGTTAAGTTTTCCTCTAAAACTTAGAGGAAATTAATTTTAAGTTCTATAAATACTATTGTGATTAAAAGATTTCCATTTGAGCTTTTAGATTCACAGTGAAAAACAAGTGAATAGTTTCATGACTGATATTTTGTGTGAAATTTGAACCAAAGCTTCTAAAGAATGAGCAATTTGGGATGCATTTTGCTTTCTCTGGAAAATAATACAGGGTCATAGCATTCTTCTTCTGTCTCCTCCCTTTAGGAGGTGGGGATTATAAGACATTTTCTGGAAGAAAAGATAGTGTCAGGCTTAGGTGTGGGGTTGGTTTTATGCTGGACCCACGCTGGGAGAGAAGACAATGCAAGTCACACTCCATTTATGATTTCCACTGTGAACACGATAAGGACGAGTATATTCTCAAACCAAATTAGTCCAAAGTTGTAGCATTTAAGATACGGGGAAAATCCCCGATTCGAGGGTACAGTGTCATCCGCAAAGCCCAACTAAACAGGGGAGACAGACGAGTTCCCAGTCCTGGGTCGCACGGCCAAAGCGAGACTGGAGAGGTGTTAATTCAACAAGCTTGCCTGCCAATGTTCTGCCCCCGGGGGCCTGTCCAGAAGCGCGCTTAAACACAAAATACTGCAGCGGCATTTGGGACCCTCTTCCTAACGCTCAGATGAAACTGCCGGGTTCCTTCTCTGAGCTCCTTACACCAAGCGGGCCCACGCTCCCACAGTAAGTGGAGAGAAGAGGGGCAGCCGTACAGGAGCGTGAGAACTGCTGCCGTGAGGGCTCCTCGCCGCCCAGATGAAATTCTGCCCCACGGAGCCACTGCCAGACTTTTATCCGAGGCTGAAACGCCGTTTCCCTGCCACGGTTACAGTGTAGAATAAAGCTCGGAAAAAACGCGAATCTGCGTTTAGAAACAAAGGTCGTGTAGGTGAGATGATATGATTCCCCCAAACTTATAAACAAACTGTTCGTAATTTCAGTAACTCTACACTTAAAATAACGCTGTGAGGTTTCCAAGGTGCTGTGGTCACTATGCCTTTTTGTTTTAAACATTATTTTCTTCTTTTTTAAAGATTTTATTTACTTATTTATAGAAAGAGGGGAGGGAAGGAGAAAGACAGGGAGGGAAACATCCATGTGTGGTTGCCTCTCGTGCACCCCCTACTGGGGACCTGGCCCGCAACCCAGGCCTGTGCCCTGACTGAGAATCTCACCAGCCACCCTTTGGTTCACTGCTTTGTCCTTTGCCGTCGCCCACAGTAGCGGTTCCCAGTCCCCCCACTTGCTGTGCCCCGAATCACAGCATGTTCCGAGGGCAGGCCTCCCACACTCTGCCAGGGACCTCAGGCAGGCTCCCTTGCGGGGCACCACCTGCGGTGTTCTCTCTGAGGTTTACTTGTTCTCTGACTTGAACTTCATCTGGCCTTCTAGCACAGTATCCCTTTCAGAGGGCGAACCAGCACCTTGAGACAGCTGTAGCCTCTCTTTGAGAAGGTAGTATTTTCTGTGATGTGAAGCAGGGCAACAGGTTTTGTCAACGGCAAACAAGCACATTTTTGTCTTTAGAAACCCAAGTTTTGACCACTTATGAAAGGTCTCCATTCCATCTGACATTCACCTAAGCCCCAGGGAAACCCAACTCATAGTCATGTCTATTTTTGCTCTGCTTTTTCATCAACTTCCACTGCATTTTAAAGTCATTTCCTGGCTAAATTAGTAAAAACAAGCAAAACCGTGGCAGAGAGCCTGGGCAGAGAAGCTTATTTTTTGAGAGGGCTACTTCTAGGTAGGAGTGTGTTCCCTTGCTCCTAGGTGGAATGAAGATTCTAAATTGTTATTTACACAACAATTACTCAGCAATGGTATGCAGTTTATCCGAGTAAATGATCAACAGCCCTCTCTAAACATGTTAAAGAGCTCATTTCCATCTGAATTCTCCTGACAAATAGTAACTAAAATAGATAACCTTAATAAGCCACTAATGAGATCATCAGAACTAGTTTTGGCTGTATTTAAAGCCCAGATTTAAGATTTCATTCATGATTAACTACTGGAAAACTTTGTTCAATCCCTGGAGTTACTTTTAAATCTTCATATACTATAATTACGTATACTCAATCACCAAACGTTCCCTGGTGCTGAACACATGGAAGTTTGAACGGCAACACGTGTGCCACAAATCTTGGCTGTTTAAAGGGCTCATCTTTAATGGATCAACGACACAGGGATGTTTGTCTGTTGTGACACTTTTTTGGACTGAGGAAAAGATGCTTCACTACGAGCTCTCTCTCGGACCACACCTGTGCGAGGGATTTCTTGGGAATATGTCACAACCAGCACCTAGTCTCTGAGATTACAAAGTAGCATGGGGTCTATCCCTGGTCTCCATTTTCAGTTGTGTTCAAAGAAACCAAGTGCCCTTTTTCCCTATCAGGTGTGGCAATTACTGCAAAATTATATATGAGCTGAAATTTCAACCCAAAGTTATACTTCGAATAGGAAGTAAGGGTATTTTACAGGGGTTAGCACAACGTCGAAGAGATAGACATGTGGAATATTTTGTTAAATACAAAATCGGCATTTCAAAAAGAATCTTGTGGATGTCTGTATTTTGAACTCACGATGCACCTTTTGCAGAATTAAATTCAGTTTTAAGGCAAACTAGCGAATAGTCTCCAGTCAAGAGATGTATTTTAGAAATGTAATTTTCTAACCTGCTCAAGCCTTTTTCAAAATGTGGTTTGTCAGGCTCAGCAAGGCCCCGGGTAAGATAATACTTCTGACCCCTAAAATCTCTGCAACCAAGCGACACAGAAAATCAATGCGGAAACGTACACACTACGGCTAATGGGACAACACTGACGTGCATCTTTAATCTAACCCAAGACATCACCTTCTGATACGGTCCGATCACCTCCACAGCGACTGTAAAACGGCAGTTAAGCATTTCACGTGAAAATCTTTGCTTTTGTGGGTCATGGCTTTCAAAAATGTTGAAGAAGCTGAGGAAGGTGATGATAAGCTATTCATCCACTGGAAGGACTTTTTGCATTCATTCAGGAATACAGATATTGTCATCCTCTGATTAAATTACCGCTCCGGCTTCCTGGAGGGTTTCTGTGTCTATTGCTTTTCCGTGAGCCGTGCACCCAGCTCTCTGCATGCGGCTCTCTCTCCTGCCTGAACTCACACAGCGGCTGTCGGCGCTGTGCGTGTCTGAAACATGTCATTTGCATGATTTGAAACCCTGCAGCCCCAGCGGCTCCTTGGTGTCAGCACAACTCAGAACAAAATTAGTTAGCAATGATGTTCCGTGGGTAAGACAACGCCAAGTGGAACACACTCACAACAGGCTCACAAGCGTCTTTTCAATTTTCCCGTTGAATTTAAGGGGTAAATTTAGCGAAAAGACTTCCTTTGAGGAAAGCACGAGACTCTTGATCATCATCATCACAGCCTGTGAACTACGATTTGATGTTCACTGTGTTCTCAGGAGGTTTTATATGCCATGGAGTTAAGGTACACTTTACGTTAGAAGCGTCTACTTTAAATGAAAAATAAAATAAGCTTTACTCTGAAATAAGTAAAATGAACATTAGCTCAGATACCTATGTCTCGGGGTGTGGAACCCTACGACCCTCGATTTCCACATCAGCCTTCACACTCATCTCTCTCTGCCTTGGGCCCTGTGGTGCATCTGCCACACACACAGAGGCCACTGTGACCTTTACTTAAAAAGAGGAGTCAGATCAGGTGACCGTCCTTTAGCTCAGAACAAAATCCCAAACCCAGGCAGGGCAGCCATGGTCTCCGGTTGCTCCTTTCATGTCACGATCAGCCTCTCTGCTTTCTGTCACCCTGACTTCATCAGTCACCCCCCCTCTTCCTCCTTGAGTTCCTGAGGCTCGAGCCATCCCTGAGCACCCCACCACCCTCCACAATCACATCCTTCAGCCCTTTCCCGACCACACTTTCTGATGTAAGGATCACACAGCTTCCCTCGTCTGTCTCTGGTCTTTTCTTTATCTGGGATTTAGATCTGTTATTTCCTTTTAAAATTTTAATGTTTGTGGCTTCTCTTTCACAAATCTTGATGCACGCATTCAGTTTTTAAAAACTTCCAATAATTATTTAGGCCTAAGTGTCGGTTTAAGTTTTTAAACACTTCACATCCAATGTGACGGCCTTCTAATTCTTGAATGTGTCCCTTTCATTCAGTGGCCCCCTACCCTTGGGCCACCCCCAGAGCCATCCAGAGGGCTTGTTAAGATGGGCTCTGGACCCCGTACCCACAGCCTCTGATTCAGTGAGTCTGGCGTTGACCCTGAAAAATCCGTGTTTCTAATAAGTTCCCAGGTGATGCCCGCTGCCGGTCCAGGGACCCTACTTGGAAAACAGCGGTTGGGATTCATCATGCGGTTGTTTACTACATCTGCCTCCGAACATCCTTGTAAAGTGGGCTGGGCTACACGTCGAGCCTTTGCGTATCTGAGCATTTTCCTCCCAAAGTGACGCACGGATGTTGACGTGGACGTGTGGTCTCTCCCGGGTCCTCAACTTGAGCAGAGCTCCGTTTCTTGCTGGCACTTAGTGCCTGTGACTTGCCTGTTTTTATCGATTTACTCCCACAATTCACAGTGCTTCGGAGACTGTTCTATGTGAACGTCTCTTCACTGATTTTTTTCATGGCAATCAGTAGGTTCTAGGTTTTTTTTTAATTCAAGAAAGTTAATTTTTTAAAAATTTAAATGTGTGCTTTTTGCTGGAAATTACCACATGGAAAGTCCCTGTCATAGGAGCTACATAGGGAGAGTGAGTGTGGCCCAGGGGATGATCCAAGTGGGCACACCTGCCTGGTGTCACAACCTCCCCCGTGCTGCTCCCTCCCGAGAGTGCCTGTTGGCGCTGTGTGTCTGTCACTTTCTCTTTCACGATCCCGGAGCTTGTGCCCCGTTTCTGCACACGTTTGGAGAGATCCCTGCCCCTCTCCTCGCAACACAGGCTGACGTGTCCCCAGCTTCAGTTTCTCTGTCACCCCGGCAAAGTGGATTTCCTTTGCAGGACGGTGCTGTTGCTTCTTCCCTGTGCTCTGTTCTCAGCTCCTTCCCCACCCATTCTGCATCTTCCCATCTCGGTGCCATGAGCGTGGCCCCTGCTTTTTCTGTCTGCTGGGTTGGCAGGTCCCCAGATCAGGTCTAGAGGTCAAAGCAGCGCTGATGTTCACCGTTCAAAGTCAAAATGCCGGAGTCTAGCTGACCCCGGGGCTCCGTGAGACCGAATCTTTTCCTTCTCATCCTTGTCTCTGACACCCTGCATAGCGGAGTGTGTGTGACCTTCCGTGTTCTCAGGGTGTGGGGGCCAGGGGTCCCAGAGCCTCCAGTTCTGCAGAAGACCTGAGCTGATGGGGATGAGACACACATGCGCGCACAGTGTTGCCACGAAAAGGTCACTATACCCTCACCCGGTATAAACCTGCCACTGAGACCAAGGTTTAGGGAGCTGGAAAGGCTAACGCAAAACGATATTTCAACCCCTCAAACTATCACTGTCTGCCCAATGCGTTCCTATTGGTTTTGGTTTATGCTGTTTTAATAAAGAAATGCATAGTTCCATTTTATACCGAACTGAGCTAAAGTAAAAGACCAAACGTGTGGAAGGAGCGAATAAAAATCCAGCACAGACATAATTTCATCCGTCAAACCATCGGCATTGGCCTTGAAAAGTACGTCTCCATCTTTGTGTTTTTCCTCATCATATTAATACGAACCGCGCAAGGCACAGAGGTTAATGGGAACGTTGCGAGGCCTTCTAGACCACCCCTGGTGTAACTGTGGCCTGTCATCGCCGTGAATTTCTTTGAAGCAGTGATTAATCTTAGTGCTGTACTTATAGGTTACTTTCAGTCTAATTTTTTTTGTTAAAGACACAAAGGCGAGTCTGTCCGTATTCCCACCCACAAACACATGATGAATGAACAGAGCGAGCAGGAGGAGGGTGCCGCTCTGTCCTGACCGTTAAATGCATCGCCTTGAGAGTGAGGCAGCAGCAATCCCGGCGTGCCTGGGTACTAGCTGTGCGACGTCACAGAAGTTACTTGGCCTCTCTGTGCCTGTTTCTTTTGCTGTGAAAAAGGGTCACTAATTGTGACCACCTCCTGCCCAGGTTGCTGCGATGATTAAATGATATATGAAGAGCTCTTTGCAACTGGAAAGACCGCTTATCCTCTGACAGCTGGAACTTCTTACTCAGGTACCGAAAGCTCACCACCAAACCAGGACAGATGAAAGAGACTGAGAGGCAGTCCGATCTCAAACACCTTCTCAACTCACACAGCCGAGTATTGAGGATGGGACGGTGTTTCTTGCATGTCTATGACGCGCTTGTAACTGTCTCGGGCTCTGAAGGAGACGATGAGGCAGCAGCAAAGGCTCCTGCTTTCAAGCAACCAGTCGTTAACCAGGTGTGCTAAATGACCTGGGAGCAGTGTGGGGCCGTTCCTTGGGCTCTTGACTTCTGACCTGTACACATCTTTACAAATTCATTCACACTGATGGGAATCTCTCACACCATATCACGCCAGAGGAGTGCTATGAGGCTTCCCCTTCTTATTTTACTACTATTTTACCTTGTTTTGTTTTAAATCAGGGAAACCAAGAGACAGAGCCATTTCCTTCTTCCCTCTCCTGAAGGGCTTGGCATCGGCTTTGAGTCCAGTGTCAATGTCTTCCCCACCTCGCCACCCTCAGAAAGCCCCTCTCTCTCCCCCCTCAGAGGAAAGAGCAGCATTCTGAATTACTTAGGAGAGCTTCCTGAAGCTCGGTGGGAAAAAGGAGGTGACCCTGGATCCGTCCACATTGCAGGTCAGACAATGCACCGACAGTATCATCTGCAGCCGAGTGAAGATTATGAAGAACTTAAGAAGGCCACTCAGGGTTCGTTCTCCGTGCCACAGCTGGACTGAGCCCGCAGGCGGCTCATCCACGTCAGTGAGAAGTCGGGGGGCTCTGCTATGATGCGGATGGCTTCACTGCATGGGAATGCTGCATGTTCCCCATCATTCGTGTTGTTGTTGTTCCTTGGGATGAGGTCAAGAATTTTTCCCTAAGTCACCTCCTTGGCTGAACTTTCCAATATGGAGATGGAGTGACAGAGAGAATAAGGGACAGGGTTTTGACAATGGTTGCAGAAGAACACCCTCGTAAGATTTTCAAATCCAGACAGAATACATTTCAGCAAGTGACATTTGTAGCCTATTAGAATTTAGTGAGTACATCACGGCTGGACACTGGATGAAGACACGGATGAGACATGCCCGACGGTTCATCGCTGGAGACAGGTCTGAGTGTGAGTCCAGACTAGGAGGCTCTCTGACCACGTAAACTTTGGAAACGGCTGAACCATCTGGAGTCTGCATCTCCCGGTCCGTAAAAAAGGGCCTGATGGCATCCACCTTACAGTTGCTTGATACAAATGCGTATTAAACGTGCCATGCAGCACGAGGCACATAAGCACAGTCACCAGAGGCCTGCTGTTCCCACACAGCAGCTACTCCCTGCTAGACAGGCTGAAACGTAGAAATGCCGACCCATTTTGCCACGGACCCAAACATCGGCAGGAAAGCCTCTCAAGTACTACAACCGGCACCCGTGCACTGACGGCGGAGGTCTGTGAACCCACGCGTGAACACCCCCTTCAAATCGCCGGCGCTCCTTTAAGAGACCCTGCCAGGTTTCTCTGCGAGGGAAACCAGGGTGCTGCTTGGCCGTCCTCACATATACTACTATTAAATTTATATTACATATGTATTATTTCTTACATTTTATATGCCTGAGAAGGAGCGGTGTCAAACATCGTGCTGCTCCGCACTGCTGAGGGTCTAGTCCTCTCCACCGTGGAGGAAGAGCGTCTTCCGCGCCCGTCTCAACTATGAAAACGACACGTCGCCCCTCCAGTGTAAGACTCCTGGGCTGCCAAACTCAGTGATGCAGCACGTTGGCGCTGGTCATGAGGAAGTGACTGATGACCAGGTGACCCATGCGTCTGCAAGTCAGGTGGCTTCCAAATCGCCGCTTCCCCCAGACTGAAAGAGGAACTCACCAAACTGCCTGATCTTTCTGGTGACCATCATTAAGTAACTGGCAGTTCATCACGTGGGCAGTGTTCAAAGACCTGAGCGAAGTGACCCTGTGGAACCCCCTCCAGGCTCCTCCCATCACTTGGGTGAACAAGGCTATTCAGGGTTCATATTTAAAAAAAAAAAAGGAGACTGAGGACATTTTAAGGAATATCATGCATCAATCGCTACACGACCAAATTATTTTTAAAAAGCCACATTTTTCTCATTAAGAGATGCATTTCTAATACAATGTACTTTTATGTGGATTATCACTATTTAGGATATACTTACTTAATTAAGCTGGAGTATAATAAATGAATTCTAACAACACAGACAATTATCATTTAAATCCTTAACCCAGAAATTTAAAAATATCACTGTCCATCTACAGACATGTATTTTTAGTAAAGGCAGACTCTGTAGGGTGACTCAGAAAAGATGAAGACCAGACAAAATGTGGTGGGGAAGCTGGCCGAAACTATTAACAAGGGAAAAAATGATCTAAAACTTCAACTATTACTTCAGGCTTGTTGCTGTATTTTTAAATGAGTGAGGGTAAGCATAAAGCTGCTGTGCTGTCGAGACTCTCTCGGGCATCTCTGGAAGGTGCTGTGGTGCTCATTTAAGAATTATTTCCGGAACGTGGGAGGTTAAGTTTTGCTCCCGCTTAAACTTACGCGGAGAGCTTGTCAGGCTGACTTGATTATCAGTGAGGGGTGCGTAGTTGGTAGCCATCTATTTGTCTTGTTTTGATGTTTTACTTTTCTACTGAATTTATCGGAGTGACACTGGCTAATAAAATGACATAGGTTCAGGTGCACGATTCTGTAATATGTCACCTGCCTACTGTATTGTGTGCTCGGCACCCCGATGTGTATATGTGCATTTTTAAGGTGGGGTGTTTGTGAACATGGAAATCGGGATAAGGCAGAAATGGTGAGTGTGAAAAACCTACACACACTGAGTCCAGGTCCTGAACTGTCCCGAAGCCTAGCCAGTGAAGTTCAAGTGTCCTGACGGCTGTGCGGTGCCTGGCCGCCTATTCCGGTCCCGACTCCCCCCGTGTGACCTCCCTGGTGCCATCTTGGCTGTCTGCACTCCAAGTATCATGCCCTGGGGCTCTCGGGGTTCACTGTGCCCCACACTGAGGGACCTCTTGGAATTTTGGGTGTCACTTGCTCTCTCGGGAATTGCCAGGGTACTAAATTGTCAGGGACGCACAGCAGGACCCTCCTCCACGCCAGGCAGCTTCCGTGGCCGACGGCACAGTGGACAGGCCGTGAACGTGACTCTGGGAGACTCACTGCATCATGCGCCCCTGCCGCCAGCAGGGGGGCGGGCACAGGAACAGCTCATCCCCCCTTCTGCTGAGAAAAGAACACACCATGTGGCAATGACAGCGAAGAACCCACGAGGACAGACGAGCAGGAGGCTACCCACACGGCTGTCGCCTCCGTTTTTAAGAACCACAGAAAACAACCAGGTCCGTGGCTGTGCAGGCACCTGCCCCGGGACAGAGCTGCTGCTCCTCCACGTGGGTGCCTGCGCAGTCAGAGCGAGCGTGGTCGCTCAGAGCGGCGAGCTCCACGGCACCCCTGCCCGCCCCGACACCTGTCCCCTTTTCAGGGGGGACTCGCATCCACAAGTTGTCGATGCTGGCACTGGGAATGGGTTCTCTGCACGGATGACAGTTTGCATCCAACGTGTGACCCTAAATGAAGCAACACAGCCTTTCTGCTCCGAGACCTCAGCCCCTGTGTTCTGCTCACTCTCCTGACGAGGGCTCCGCCCCGACCCCCACAGCGCGTTTCAGACGTATCTGTGGAATCCCGTGACCCTCCAGTGTCATGATGGCTTAAAGCCCTTGGCCTCATTTTGGAAATAAGGTTCTCTGAAGACACTGCTCAGGGACACCAGCCTTCTTCACGTGCTGTTCAACGCAGACCCCCGGTCCTCCCAGACTTCTGTGCCAGACGCTCCGGGGGAGGCACCCAGCCACCTGCATATCCCCCCTCGCTCCTGCTTCTGCTGCACCTGTAAGCTGAGCCTCTGTCACCTCACCTCTCACCTTGTCGCAGGACTTGTGGAGGTAAAAACCTGGCCACAATTTAGAGGTGCAGAATATTGCCCTTTCTAACATACACGAATTCTTGTGCATAAGTCATAGACGTGAATCTGCGGTCAAGAGATTAAGGGTTACTCTGCTCTCTTTTTTTTCTAATCCTCACTTGAGGACACTTTTTTCATTGCTTTTAGAGACAGAAAACACAGAGAGCAAAAGAGAGGAGAGAAACATCGATGGGTTGCCTCCCTACATGCCTTAGCCAGGGACCGAACTCACAACCTAGGCATGTGTGTCCACCGGGGATCGAACCTGCAACCTTTGGGTGTATGGGACGACGCTCCAACCAGCTGAGCCACACCAGCCAGGGCAGGGGGCCCTCCAATTTTTCTGTGTAACCGGGCACTTGCTTGGAGCGGGGCTCTAGCTCCTCCAGCACCAGGAGCCACGGGTGTCTGGCTGGTTCTCTAGACATCCCATCCCAGGCGGAGCCACGCTGGGGCATCGGGCCTGATGCTTCAGGATGGAAGCCGGGGAGCGGATGAGGGTGGTGAGGAATCTCACTCCAGTCTCGCCCCCTTCCCTCCCCCCTTTCACTGCGTGGTCTTTTCCCCTCTTCCAGAGTGGGAAGCCCTGTGACCAGCAGCCTGACCCAAGGGCTGTATGACCGCCTCCCGGACTGGGACTCTCCAGTTAGCCCGTGGTGCCGATCCCGGCTCACCGCTGGGCTGGCCCCAGAGATGTAAAGGTCTGGCCTTGAGAAAATATTTAATGTAAATATTTGAGAAAATACTTAACTGAAATCTTGACATACTGGGAACTGAGTTCTCTGCCAGGCTCCTTTAATTAATCCCATGTACTGTACCACTGTCCTGTCTGAGACGGTGACGTGGGGACAGCGTATGGAGATGGGGTCGCAGTTCCAAGTTAAACGGTCCCTGGCGTGGCCCTGCGCCGGGGTTTTGCTGCAGCAGATGTGCACGAGCCGTGGGTATTTAAAGTCAAGCTCACACAGTCACACGATGCTCTCTCATTTTACTTTCATAATAGCATATTTTTTATTAAGTTCAAGCTTGGAATCGTTCTTTATGGAAACACACACACACACACACAGAGATGAAAGAAATTTAATAATTCATTAGCACCGCTGCAAAGGTAAGTTTCCTTAACATGCTTGTCAGAGTCCTTTGGTTTACAAAGTCTGTCGAGTATTTCCTGAGGTGCTGGGACAGACGCCCGTTGATCTTCCTCATTTTGAACGAACAAAAATATATCCAATGTCCTCATACCCATGAGTTAGCTGGCCCTGCAGTACTACTTGATTCTCCTGTTTATCTGCTTGCTGGGCCCTAGCTATTCCGGAACACTTCGGGAAAGGATGCAGAACTTGATCTGTGCTCGCAACCTTGGCCCCGCGTCAGCCCCCCGAAGAGCGGGAAGTCCACGCATGCGGCAGTGAGCCGCAGATGAAAAATCACGCATCTCATACACCGCTCTTCTGCCGAAATGTCAGGCCAAGGTGAGGCTGCACCTCAAACCCAGCGCTTGGCATTTTCCCTCCGTTGGCTCCGTTGCCTCGAAGCAAACACGGACAGCAAGGAGTTGTGTAGGGCCGGGAGCAGGTGGGTTCCCTGTCAAAAATCTATTACTGGGGCTCTGATCCCCCGCGCAGACCAGTGACAGCGGAACAGGGAGAGGCTGGGCCGCGGGGGGCCGTCTCTGTCAGTCTTCACAGGAGCAGACTCAAAGGAGCACGATGTAGATAAGAAGAGTCGCAGCGCCAACCCTCTCTCAAGCAAACCAATCATTCAGAAGGAAAATGGTAACGCAGCATCGCTCTTTGACACGCCCGCTTCTGACTGCTCCGCCAGTACAGCCCATAACAAGGTCTTCAGTAACTTGACCGACTCCATGTATGACAGCCGGAGAATGCGGTTCCAGCCGGGAATCATGGGCCATACTCTTTTCTGCACTGTTCTGGTGCCCCCCCACACACACAGGAGATGAGTGAGAACGAGCTAGAAGGTCCTCCTTTTAATGAGTCTTTTTGGCACGATTTACCATTGTTTTTTACTCATTTACCTGTTATCTTTATCAGGTTGTTTCAGACGTTTCAGTATCGAAATGTAAGCTTTTATTGATAAAGATTATTATAATAGCTGAAATTTTGTGACAGATCGTAGGCGTGTTTTTCTAAAATAATTTTATGCATCAATAACCATATGATTGACACATAAAAAACCAGCCCGTTAAGAACTACTTTCTATAAAAGAAAAAAATCCAGTACCACATTTTATGATATAATTGAAATGTATGGTGTAAGAACTTCAAGCAACCTTGCCAAAGTCTTCTGTTGCTTGGATGTGTCAGAAGTTACCCCAAGTAAAATGTAATTACGACTTCTGGGTTTCCAATCTCACTTCGTCACCATCCCACTTCACACAGAAAGTCACCGATAAACACATCCAGACAAGCATAAGTTTCCAATCGGAGCGGGCCACACTGGGTCTGAGTTCACGTAGTGCCCCGGGCTGTGTGCACCCTAAGTCTTGGCATTGGCCCCACAGGTCCAGCCTAAGCTCCCGGTTTAAAGCCAACAGTGGTGGATGGGGATTTGACTTGGGGTAGTGGGCTTGCTACACGGTGCACAGATGATGTGTTGTGGAATAGGGCACCTGACCCTGTGTCATTTTGTTAACCAGTGTCACCCCGATCAAGTCAATAAAACAGAGGGAACGCCCCTCCCCCCCAGAAACTGCAGTGTGGATTCGATGCTGGAGATCGTTTTTGAAACCGTGGTACTGGTTGCCCCGGGTTCCTGCACGCACTCTCTGTGCACTTCCAGCCCTGCCCTGCTCTGGCCGCCTGTCTACCTGGCCCCTCCCCTTTCGCAGGCGTGTCCCAGGCTGACCTCGCAGTGAAATCGCCTCTGAGAGGCTTGGAACCAAAACAGCTGGGTTCAAGTTCAGTGGGAAAGAGCCCACACGGCTAACGTCAAATCATTCATTATTCATTTGTAAAAATCTAAGAGCATTTCTAAAAATGCCTTCATCATGTGTTGAGATACACACAGCCATTTCTTAACCCTTCTGGAATACCCTGTAAGTGATGTGTACGTTTGGGTTCCTGAAGGAGAGATCAAATCTTGAAGGTCATCACTGATGAACTGTTCAGAAATCAGTAATAAATTTGTAACTATTAATGCTGAATGAAGTATGTTCTATGGTTTTAACTTAGTTGATACGGGACCAGTAATTTCAAACAAGCATCCAAAACCTGACACTGAGGAACAAGAATTTCCTCTTTTTTGATAAATTAAAACCACCTCAGCAAATAAAATATTTTCAAATGAGTTAAATTTTCAAGTGTGTAGGAAGTAAATTATATGGAGCCTAAGTTTTCTATCATCAGAAAAATTTCTACCATGCAGAGAAATTCCAGAACTTTTCCGCATGGAGTGTGTGTGTCTTCCTCTGATCTGTTTCAGCGAGCACGACACCCGCCAGGTGCATCCATTCTGTCGCAAAGGGTGAGACTGTCCTCGTTTTACAGCCAAGCAGTGCTCCTTTGTGAGAACATGCCTCAGCTTTTTCATCCACTCGTCGAAAAGTGGCTGTTTCGGGCCGATTCCAAACGTTGGCTGTTGAAAATAGTGCTGCTATGAACATAGCGGTGGGTATGTTCTTTTGGATTGGTGTTTCAGGGCTCTTAGGGTATAATCCCTGAAGTGAAATCACTGGGTCAAAAGGCAGTTCCATTTTTAATTTTTTGAGGAAACTCCACACTGCTTCCCACAGTGGCTGCACCAGTCTGCATTCCCACCAACAGTGCACGAGGGTCCCCTTTTCTCCGCATCCTCTCCCGCACTTGTTGTTTGTTGACTGATTTATGACGGCCATTCTGGCCAGTGTGAGGTGGTATCTCACTGTGGCTTTAGTTTGCATCTCTCTGACGATCAGTGACATTGAGCATCTTTTCCTGTGTCTATTCACCAACTGTATGTTCTCTTTGGAGAAGTGACTACTCAGGTCCTTTGCCTATTTTTTAATTGCATTGTTTGTTTATTTGGTTTTCAGTTGTAGGAATTCTTTATAAATTTGGGGTGTCAGCCCCTTATTGGCTGTATCCTTGGTGAGTGTGTGCTCCCATTCGGTGGGTTGATGGTTCCCTTTGCTGTGCACAAACTTTCCAGTTTGATGTAGTTCCATTTGAGTATTTTTTCTTTTGTTTCTCTTGCTGGAGGAGGTATGTCAGAAAAAATATTTCTACGAGGAACGTCTGAGATTTCACTGCCTACGTTTTCTTCCTGGATTTTTACGGAGAATATTGTTTTAGAGTCAGTATCAGGGGTTGTCTGACCTCTTGGCGTCTCTGGGCCACACCCGAAGAAAAAGAGTTTGTCTTGGGCCACACAGTAAATACACTGAGCACATAACCACACACACACAAAATATCTCATAATGTTTTGAGTACACTTATGACTTTGTGTTGGGCCACATTCACAGCCACCCTGAGCCACATGTGGCCTGCGGGCCGTAAGCTGGACACTCCTGAGAGATGGAAGTACTTGCATGGCAGAGAGCTCAGTCAGCACCCCCGGTTCCATGAACACACTCCTCTGGAACAAGCCGACTTCTGAGTCCATTCTCACAATGAAATCACCTTTGATTCTGTAACCCACCTCTCACGGACTCACACTGGGAGGTTGTACCTTTCTAGGTATTTCTCCCACAACTGACGTCCAGGCTTACAAATCATTCTGCTATGAATCTGGTTCACAGGTTTGGTACCCTGCCCACTTCTAGTCACCTACAGAGGAGTTGGAGAGACAGTTGCCACAGTAACAAAGCGGAGGATGGAACTTGGGATGAGGCACTGCCTCTCCCCCGTGATGTTCAGAAATCGCCGCGTTTATTGACTTCTGCAGCCTGGATGGCTCCTTGTATTTACCATGGAGACCTCCGTCTGAAAGAGCGGGATCTGGCCGTTCAAAGCTAGCCACAATGAACGCTGCCTTTTACATCATGGCCCAGCACGGACGTGTGACTGAAGAGATATCTGACCAAAAAACGTTTATGCCAACTGTGTGCAGAGCATTTGACATGTTCTCTATCCTATTCCACTCTTTTCAATAAAAAATCGGGTAGGGTTCGTCAGACTGACTCTGTAATGCACTCATGAGTTTGGGAACCGAAGTGTGGGCACCATCGCTTCCCTCGATTCCAGGCTGGCCGGTCGATGCTCCTCACCCGAGCGCTCTCTTTCCGGTGCCGCCCCAGCTAATGCGCTTCGAAAGAGCGTCTCCGCAGGTGCCTGGGCTCTGCAGCACGGGCACTCACACCCCAAGGGCCTTGCTGTTTCTCCGTGGAAGCGCTCGCACAGAAACCTGACTCTGGACAAAACCACAGAGGCCGAGTACAGAGCTAGAGGTCACTGTGAGGCGGAAGCTGCCCCCTGGCTGTGGAAAGCACGAGTGGTCCTTCAGGGGGCTCTCCAGGAACCCCACGGACCCTCACTTGCGGGAAGTCTGTGATTCAAGCTCCTGCTGTGAAGGTAGACTTCCCGGCGCCCAGAGGAAAATCTGGCGAGTACTAGCATGGAGCGGCGGTAATGGCTTTAACCTGGTAACAGTGTCTGGTGAACTCTGTGCTGCTCGGGGCTGAAGCTGCATTTGGTGTCCTGAACCCCGGGTCCCATCAGAGCAGGGAGGTACTGACCCACTCGGGCGTTCCCATCAGGGCTCGGGTTCGAGCCCTCGCTGTGTCACACAACCTTGGAAGCTGGGGACTGAGGGACTTTGCCACAGCACCTGCTCCTGTTTGAAAACACATCATCATCGCCTTCTTGAAGCACCTTTGCAAATCCCTCTACCTTCACCTTAAAGCAAACGTTGCTTTAGAGGAGAAAAACTATTAATTTTGTCGATGTGGAGAAAGGCTATTTTCAGGACAGATGTTTTAATAACGCGCAGGGCCTCTCCGAGTAGAACCTATCAGAAACGAGGCGCGAGCTCTTACAGACGCCAGGGACACTTTGTTGTTGGCAGGGGAGGCTGCACCCAGGCCTAGCTGCACGTGTGGCCCAAGTGAATGTTTACCTACAAGCGTGTACATCTTAGAAATGGAGCTTTATGGAAATGCTAACAGGCCCTGGGGTGCCACGGAGCTTGTCTCCAGGCCCCACCATCATTCCTGGCGTGTGCGTGCCTAAAGGTGGTGGCTTTTCCTAACGCTGTGCTTCTGGGCTTTTACTACACTGAAGGATGGCATGAGGGAATATTCAGGAACTACAGCTTCAAGGGGAAAGCGTGAACTGCGTTACTTAAATCAAGTAGTACTGAGATAGCTCTTTCGTTAATTTTTAATGCCCAGCAGCCCCTGTGACCCACCTTGGTCTCCTGCTGCTACTGGGCAGGTGGGGAAATGGAATGGGCTGCCAGGAAACAGTGCACAGGGCGCCTACTCTGACCCCCCACCCCTCTTTCGGGGTGCCATGCTGGTGCAGCCCCTGGGATTCCGCCCCACAGGGACATTGAAGGCCCTGCTCCTGCTCTGGGTCTCCCTTCCTCTCTCTGACATCATGGGAAGGGGACAGGCATTCAGTTAGAAGCAAAACATAATCTGATTTTTTTTTCCCTTTTAAAGTCACGGCTCACAGACACACCTTGTGCTCACACACGCAATGCCACGGCGTGGAGAGCTTTGTCTCTGTCCCCAGCACCCTCTCCTACCACGCTTCAGTGGGACCGGCAGTGCTGTAGTGAGCAGTGGGACTCTGCTGTTTTGTATATTCACCGCCATCTCTGTCACCAAGGAGACTAATCCTCATACCAGCACAGCCAAGAACCTCCCCGCATTGTTTCTGCAAGGCCAAGTTCATTGTCACAACCCCACGGTGCACACAGTGAGGTACTGAATGGGGACCTGGGGGTGAAAATGTCTCTTTCTGTTTTCAGGGTGAGTGTTCGGTGAAGAGGGACACTGTGCAGGGCTGCGAGGGCCTTGTGAGCTGGAGCTACAGACGCCGCCTTTCACTGGCTGGCGGGGGCAGCTGTGAAAGCGGGCTGTGTTTCTGAAGGCAGATTTCACAATCCTAGGAAACCAGGAAACGAACTGAGACTGAGAAAGTCAGCGTGCTTGTTTTCCTCCTGGAAGGCTCCTCAGTGACCAGACCCTCAGTGCAGGGAGAGACCAGAGGGACGCACGGGCTGTGGCCCCAGAGGTGGCCGGGAAGCTCCAGTGCGGGACCCCTCACTTTTGCTGCCGGCAACCTGGGCCTCACACAGAGCCAGACCCATCTGTCTCAGCCACAAGGGACTTGGACCAGCAACAGAACCACTTAGGATCACACAAGACACGACACCCTTGCTTTGACATGCCCTCCTGATTTTGCAGTGACCTCCAAGAAAGCAATAGGCAAAGACAGGGCCACACCTACCAGACACTCCGCCATAGGTCGTCCGCTTCCCGGTGCCCACTGCTGGCCAGGGCGTGCCATCGGCTGCAAGTCCCATCAGGCCGGAGACCGTGTTGGTGGCTGTAACGCCGTCTGCGCCACCTACAAAAAGCACATCGACGCTGACCTGCAGGTTTCAGAGGGACACTGGGAAAAGCCACTCAGACCCATACAGCCCAGGAGCACACACCCTGCACCTCCTCACGGGAACGTTTCCTCACTCCGCTGTCGTCACTGGTTGAAAGAAGGTGAAGGGATCAGCCAAAGGACATACATGAAGGACCCACGGACAAGGACAACGGTGTGGGGACAGACTGTGGGGACGGGGGGAAAGTGGGACAACTGGAATAGCATAAACAATAAAATAGTTAAATTAAAAAGTCTTCACTAATTTCACTCCTTCAATTATGCTGAGAAGGCTAGACATAAAAAATTTTAAATCACTACCACTTCATTTTCCCATTATACAGATTTGCGGATGCCAAATGTTTTGTGTTCCGTGTTACTTTCCCGGTAATTAGCAATATCTTGGCAAATCAGGACGCAATTTCCACTGGATACGCAGTGTGTACATGATTTGTAGAATCATGCATTGACTGTACGATTCATGGGTCCCACAGACGTTTACTGAACACTTCAAGGCAGTGCACTCAGCCTGATAAAACACAACGGGAACCCACGAGCGATTTCACACCGTGGGAGCTGGTATCTTAGGTGTTTTTTTACTTTCCTGAAGGTTCAAAGGCTCTTGCTGGATTGTTACATTATGAGGTCCTTTGTCTCAGAGTCATTTGCTGGGATGGGTTTTGATTCATAACTCTTTTGTGTGTGACACTCATGCTCTTGTGTCCCCCAAGCCGCAGTGTGGAGTCTATTTATGAGCTTGAGTGGTAACCACGTATGTCTGTGGGTAAAGATAGACTTTAAACGGCCCCGTAATTCAGGTCAGAGCTTACACAAATGGGCAATTGATGCAGGTCTGGATCACTTACCTTCCTTGGCGGCTCTTGCGATGCTGACGATATCGGTGACATTTGGGGTCAATTTGGCAAAAAAAGGAATGCGGACAGCTTGCCTAACCCAGCGACAGATGTTCCGCACCAGCTCTGGATCCTGTTCAAGTAGATCAGGAAATACAGAATGCGGTTAAAGAAGGGCGATCAGAACGCATATCCAAACCACCGGACGGCTGGAGGTGCGCAAGGCAGACCCGCCTCAGCCGCGAGCCAGCCCCACAATGCCCTTCTCGGTGTGATAGCTGGGCTCCCTCGGGAGCTGCAGTGGACACCCTTGACGTAAACTGCAAGTGCACAGTGTAAACGTTCCCTTCCTCAACGGGGCCTTTGGAAGATAAAATGACAAAGAACCAAATGGAAGGCTGTGTGGTCTACAGAGCAGGAATAAAACAAACTTCCAGTGGCGAGTTTGGGGAGCGTGACAGAATTTCCAGTAACCACCCTGGTTCAAGTGTAACAAGAAATATTTAAACTGTGGACTCCCGGTGGATGCTATGAAATCTGCAGCCTGCTACGTTCCTCGGCGGGAGCCTCCATCTTGCTGCTGTGTGTTCAGAAGGAAACCCGTGCCCTCCCCGTCGGTCCAATTATGAGATGTGTTCTGGGCCAATACGGACTCGGGGTTGGGAACGTCGGCTCGCTTCTGTGAGTGTCACCAAGATCTGTGCGGCACTTTTCAACATTCACCTAACTTCAAAGAATTGATCAAAATGGCAGTAACCAAATAAACCGTCAAATGCTCATTTTTAAAAGCAAGGAACAGACATTTTCTGGTGCCTGTCTCCTGTGATTTTTCAGGTTCCGGGGTCCCATGGAACAGATATTGCTGGAATACAGTCGCCTGTCCCATCCGTGGAAAATAACTTTGCCGGGGTGATGTTCTTGGATTTCAACACACACAACAGTCCCTTTTTCATTACTTTTAGCACAAAATGTGTTCCCCCACGTACTGACAATGCGCTTTGATACATCACTGTAAAACATGCAGCAGCAATTCATTATGGAATTTGGTGACATTAGCTTAGCAAGTTAAAATGTTTTCTGAATAAAAGAAAAACCCAGCAAACATATAAGCATATATTAAAACCATGAAACGGTGGGCAAGAATATCACTGGCAATTAATATATTTGTAAGTTAGAAAGTTGCTCTTTGCATTTTAACCTTTCCAAGTCTCTTAAGATGAGATCTCTCGCGCTGTAACCTTTAGAAAGGACCTTTCCACCCGGGCGTCGTGTGTCTCGATCCATCATCGGGTGTCCCTCTCCAAGTCATGCATTCATGGGCTGAGACACCGCACCGAGGGGGTCTCTGCTGATTGCTATTGTCTCCACTCAGCAAAGCGAATAATTTTAACTAAAAAAAATCTCTGGCTTTGCCTGTTCTCCTTTTCAGAACAGTAATTTCTTCATTAAACAAAAAAACACTAAAGGAGCGCCGTACGGAGTGCTCTACAGGGCGCGCGGCACGTCATGAATAGTCAAATCTGGAGGCTGAGCCGCGCACGTTCTGCCTCATGAAAATGGAGATCTGCCCCGGCCCGTGCAATGCTCATGCAACATTTATAACCGCGACGTCGGCATTAGGAAGGTGGCTGCATCTCTGTGACTCTCATTGTTAAGTTATGAGTCTCCATGGGACTTAGCCTCGAGACGACAGTAACGTCAGGCGCTATGCACTGCGTGTCCTTTGCGAAATCTCTCTTTCAGGTGGAATTCGATAATAATCTGAAGACCCCTTGCATTGCATACTATGGCAGGTAGCCTGATAAGAAGTGCTGAAACAGACTTAAAATCTTATCTGGTTCCAACTGATGAGGCACTAACAGTCGAGTACATGCTTCTCCGTGGCTTTCGATACCACTGACCACCGTGCCTTCATAATTCACTCTGAACACTCCTCACCCTTTGTATCTTTGCTTTTCCATTGGTTATCGCTAGTAGGGTACTTGCAATGAATGCTTTCCACCCGCTGTTTAACAGTTTGGACTTTGTTCCGAGTTTCTCCCTTTTTTGAGAAAGCGTGGTCCCTGCTTAACGCTGTTTACTTGAATCAGCTCCCCGGTCCCTGTTTGACCCTCCCGTACTTCTGTGAGGGGTCACGGAGTTCAGACACATTTCTCTCATCTGCACACTCAGCCAAACCAGCTGTTGACTAGTCCCCATACCCGGCTGAGACATAATTTGATTGCCTGGGAGTTTCCAAAACAATTTCCGACCAACGTTGTTATGAGAACCGGTGACTGTTCTGTAAGCTGCGAAGTTCTCCCTGACACGCACACTAGGGAACGTTCTAGAACAAGCAGCAGCGTGGCCAGGCTAATCACGGGATAAACTGCACATGTATCCTTTGGGGAAGTAAAGGAGAAACTGCAACTCTTCCTACTTTCCTGGTGTCCTCACACTTTGAGTATTAATAATACTCAAGATCTCAAAGAACTGTATAGTGTTTCTGCACCCTGACCTCGGCCTTCCCAGTGACAGCTTCCTGTGGGGTTGCCTGCCTAGCCAGCAGGTTTTTAGAATCTTACTGAAATGAGTAGAATTTAGACGATTCCTAATTCTCTCCAAAGTCTTCAGGATGGGAAACAGGCAGAGGTACTCTGGGCTCTCAGACAAATGAACACTCCCACGTCACCCACACCAACAAAAAGTGAACACACCGCTTTCCTGTCCCCAGGCACAGAACATGGCAGGCACTCAAAAACATCCCTGGTGTCGTGAGCAAAGGAGAGAGAACTCGGCACCTTTCCCACGAGCTCTTTCACAGAGCCTCCGAGAGCCACGAGGACGCGGACTGTGTCTGCGGTTAAGGAAAACCTGAGCATGTTTCGTGATAGATGAGGCCTAAAAGCATGAAATCCAAGACTTGTTTACAAATCTGGGGTCCTTTTAAAGAACAAATGGTGGATAATCACCCAAAAAAGAACAGCTGAACAGCCTCAAGTGTCTCGCCCACCGAAAGCCCGCCTGGTCACCAGGTGGTGACTGTCTCGTCCCACAGCTGTTACTGATGCCCACGCTGACCACGACGGGCAGTCACTCCCACGTGTGTTCTTCTCTAAGACCTGCTAGCCCGTTTGTCAGTCATGGCATCACCGAAGACCGTGCTGAGGCAACGGAATACGATTTTCTGCGTAACTGGACAAGCAGGGAAGCACCGGAGCCCTTCAAGAAGAGGGTGAAGGTTCTGGGCGCTGATGGCGGTCCTGAGGGGCTACGTGGGGCCAAAGTGCCAGAGCAGACTTGACAAATAGGGGAGGAAAACGAGGAGACACACATTTGGCTTCCGTTACCGCTGTGATGAGCACAGCCCCGGGTCTGTGGGCAGTTAAGACCGCCTGGGAAAGGTTCCGAGGAGGGCCGAACGGTGGCGACAGCAAAAGCTGGGATGTGTAGGGTTGAGTGGACTGTCTGCTCTGCTGGTTCTTGTCTCCAAAACCAGATGTGTTTAAAGCTTAATTCTTCTTCTGGGCCGTGAGATAATGATTTTTAATTCTAGGGACCCGTCTGTCTCTAGTCATCCGTCACGGGGGCTCTGTGACCCACGCCCTCCGCCGCGTCTACGGTCGGAGACTCGGCCCCTGCTGGAGGGCAGGCATTTCCCCCAATTACCTGGGGCCTCTCATCTCACAAGGGAAAGAGCACCAGAGAATGAGACTGAGAATTTTTTGATAAGCTAAATTGCAAGTGAAATTTTTGACTTTAAGAAACATTTCTTTTCAATTTACCTGGTAATTTTCACTCTGTACAATTCTCTCAAAGTGGCTTTCTTACAAGGTGGCCTTTCAATGACTGCACTGAAGAACTTTACCAGTCATAAAATGTCCCCCTAAGGGGCTCTGAAGCCTTAGTTCGCGTGGCCGGGCAGGAAGTGGCTGGCGTTTTATGGTGTCCCCTCTTCTGGTGCAGAGACCTGGGGTCCAGAAGATCCATCTGAGCGCCTATTTTGACTTCTTAATTTTCTCTCCCGTTATCACGTCCTAAACCATCATCTTCCTTAGCAAAATCGCTCCCTAAAGCGAGATGCAGCCATCACTTGTGAGCTAGAGCTACGGAGGCCTCCCCCCCTTCCTTCGTACCTGTGAGACTAGATGGAGCCTCCGGGGGGTAGGCAGCGCGAGGCCCTTATCCTTCCGTGTCGATAAACTAGGGCAGGAACAGGTTAATGGCTCCAGGGAGTGACGCCCTCCAGGTAGAATCATTAGTCAGTGCAGAGATTGTGCCCCGAGTGGCATGTTTTAAATTAACTTACGTGGTAGCGTGGGTCCCCTGTCTAGGTTTCCTGACAAGAATTCTCACAACACTCCCTGGCCAATGTGGCTTAGTGGATTGGGCATCATTCTGCAAACCGGAAGGTTGTGAGTTCGAGTTCTGATTAGGGCACGTGCCTACGTTGCTGGTTTGGTCCCCAGTTGGAGTGTGTGCAAGAGGCAACTGATGGATGTTTCTTTCCCTCTCTTTCTCCCTCCCTTCCTCTCTCTCTGGAATCAATAACATAAAAATAAACAAATTCTATCAATGATGCACTTGACTTGGAAAACCATTTCCCAGTGTCCTACAAAGGTAAGCCCGCACTTGCCGACCCACCCCACAATTCCACCCTCGCTCAGACCTCTGGGAGACACAGAAACATAAAGTTGTGCACGTGACTGGTCACAGCAACTTTCCAAAACAGCCCCAAACTGAAAACAGCCCACGTGTTCATTCATATGTGGAAGGAAATCCAAGCTGTGACCTAGCCACACACTAGGATACTGCCCAACAATAAAAAGAAACACACTACTGAACCATACAGCAACTTGGGATTATTTTTATATATTATCTGCCCAAAGAGCACCCAGCCACATACTATGAAAAAGAAACATTCACTGAAGAAGATGCAAGCTACCAGAAACATGGCACAGAGAACAATGGCACCTCAGTCCCCTTCAAAGTAGTCTCCTTGGGACCCCACACCGCTCTTCCAGCATCTCTTCCACTGTTCACAAAACTCTGCAAAGTCCTTTGTTAGAACTGCCATCAGATGCCCCGTTGTATTTTCCTGAATCTCATCAACAGTTTGAAATTTCCGGGGAGCTGGGGACCAGGTGCAGCCCTGCCCATCCTGCTGTCAAGGGCAGCTGTTGTCACTAAGAATCAGAAGCTCTGTGACTCTAAAGCGTCCGCCCTGACTTTCCAGCAGCTCTTCCCCACGGTTGCCCCCGCTCACTTCCCTGCTCACGTTCTCCTGTTTTCACGCTGCCTCTCTGGTTCCCCAGCTCAACTCCAATTTCTCTACCTTCTCCCGTAGTGTCTGTTTGTGTCTAAACACACCCACACAGGACAAGCTGCAGAACAAACAGCAGAATCACATATATGCCCTCCTTCGGACCTATTCCATACCCTTCCTGGTCATTTTGTGGGAGACCCTCCCCCTGAAAGAAGTCCAGGGGGCACATAAACCATTGCCAGGGTGCACCCATGGCAGGAGAGTTGCTTTCTCTACCCTCAGACACCGAGACACAAGCGCATGACCTAGGCCCAGCCGCTGGAAGCCCCAGCCAAACATCCTAACCTCACAGTCAGACAGGTGGTTCAGGTGAGCTCCTGGCAGGTGTGGTGCAGGTCTCCTGACACCATCCATGGCGGCCACGGTGGCCAAGTCAGTGCTGGGAGGCTGCATGCCAGGGACAATGCTCGCTGCCAGCCCCTGGGCCCTGTAGGTGTCTGCTACGGTTCTAAGCCTGCCTCTGCCTTCCCCACCCTCTAAGTCACCTTGTACCTGCGAATGCTTTTCACTTCTCACGGCCAGAGTCAGCTCTGTCACTTGCCAGGAAGAGCCCGTGAGGCACAACTGCCAGAGTCGTGGTGCCACACTGCCCGACAGGCTGCTGACCCCTGCTGTTCTGACTGCGGGTGTTGCCTGGGGCTCTGAACACCACGCCTGCCCCATGAGTCACAGGAGCCGGGACGGGTGCTTCGGTGGCAGCTTGACCAGAAACCATCACTTCTGGCTGCTTTTGAGTGGAAAGAAGCCGTGGGTGCCACAGGCCCATCTCTTCACGGACGGGAGAGTGAGACAAGGCCAGTTTTCACTTAGTACCTAGTAATTAACCTGGAGCTTCCCATGAAATGTAAAAGTTACTGGGGAGTCAATTCTGCCCGCCAAGAATGCACAGTGCAGTTATAACCACTTAGGGCACGACACTTGTCAGAGTGGACAGAACGTACAGATGGCTCTGGGGTCCCAGCACGTCTGTCTTCCTCTGTAAATCACTCCGCATTTGAACACACCATCCACAGCCAAGTTGCTCTCATATAATTAAGAGACCCTGGCGGAAGGAAGACAGATGTACCGCCCAGAGCCGGGAAAGCTTCCTTTGAAACGGATTGGGAATAGCTTTGATTTCTTAAAACACGGGTATGTAAACACAGACTAGTAACGGAGCCCACGAGGGAAGAATACC
Organism: Macrotus californicus; assembly: GCA_007922815.1. Classification (NCBI taxonomy): domain Eukaryota; kingdom Metazoa; phylum Chordata; class Mammalia; order Chiroptera; family Phyllostomidae; genus Macrotus; species Macrotus californicus. The sequence continues at coordinate 50,774 of VMDR010000502.1, forward strand.
TTGAGGCACTGAAATGGAAATTAAAATATGATCTCCCTCTCACCCTAAATACCTGTGTGATTACCGATTCGGCCGAGGCCCACCTCTCACATGCCCCAGCCCAACTTCACGGAGCAGCTGCAGCCTGCATGGCTGAGGACAGAGTTGAGGGGGCTTGCATGGGGGAAAAGCCCAAACTGCCCGATACACAAAACCACAGCAGTGCTGAGAACAGGTGGGTGTTTACTTTTGCAATAGTCAACAAATGTAAAGTGCCCAAAGGACTTTTGAATTCAGGCCGTTTAAAAATTTGCAGTTTTCTTACGCTAACCAATGAGCACACTCAGGGTTCTCTAAGAATCGCCTGGAGGCCGGCAGCACCTAACGTGGTTTTCAGGCGACTGGACCAAGGTGGAGCCCAGCCTCGTGGCGCTGGTTCCACTCACTCCCTTTCTGTCACTAACAGCCCGGGACGTGAGCACAACGGACACTCACGCTCCTGCTGCTTCGTCCCCTCTCTGAAAAGCCAGGGTTTTGTGGGAACACTGAACGCAAGTGAATCTGACCAATGTTTTTAACCGGCTGTCTGCAGTCTCCCTGCGGATGATAATAAAGGCTTTACGAACAGTTTCATTGGGCTAGGAAACAGACATAAGAACAACCCCAAACAATCTGCTCCCCTCGCAGGGTATACATGGTGACTGGGAACTCGGCGCCGGAGCCATTTCTTTAACTACTTCTGACGTGTGTGTGTGACATTGGCAAGGGGGCGTCAGCAGTGGAGGCAGCTGGTGTTGGGAACCTTGGAGGATTCACAGCAGGGGTCCCGTTGGAGTCTCCGTGGACAGCACGTGAACACGGAATTCACAGGGGAAGGGCTCACAAGTGGGGCAGCGCGTGTGATGGAAACAGAGAGTGACTCTTTCTGTGAGGGCCCAGGGAGGGGATGTGGCCCATGCGGGCTCCGGCATAGGGTCAGCTGGGTAGAGGGCCGTGCCTGACCCTTCGGGCAGTAAGGACTCATGGAAGATCACGTGGTCAGATCCACGTTTTGGAAACATGATTCCATACACAGGGCGGGGCAACTGCAGGCTTACAGCTGCGAGCACACCGAACAGTCGACTCTTATACTGTTGTTTACGGATTGTCAGGTTTCCCACACGAACAACTGCAGCCCGCTCCTTCCCCAGCATCTGGGGGCCGCAGGGTAAGACCCAGTGCAAGCAGGCAGCCCGAACTGATGAAGAGGCGTGGTGGTGAAGGAACTGCCAGTGGGGAAAGGGGGGCACTTCAAGGGTAACGGAATGCCGTCTTAAGGAAGAACGCGAAAACTTTCAAGATCAGGACAAACTGAAGCTGGGGAATAAACCTTGAGGACAATTCCAGGCTTTGTCATGTTGGGGATGGCAATCCCATCGACCAAGAGAGGAAACGCCAGAGAGGCACGGCTTTGGAGAAGATGAGGAGTGAGTTTGAGACCCTCTGAGTCCGAGGTTCCCTCAGGAATCTCACGGACAGAAGCCAGCTGCACGGCGATGGTTCTGGGTCTCAGGAGGGGCAGAGAAGCACGGATTTGGAGGCTGTTAGCATGCGGATGGTGGCTGAAGTCTTGTGAAGGGAAGAGAAGATGGAAGGGACTTCAGTCTTGGGCTTGTCGATGCCGAGCTGTGAGCAGAGGGAGATGAGAACAAGCAGGGAAAGTACAAGGGGGGAGGGCGAGACAGGCCAAGGAAGGAGATGTAGATGAACCTTGACGTGGAACGCCGCAGAGGAACCAGGCCAGCGAGCATGGACATGTAGGCGACCGATACACTGCTTAGAGTTGCTGGCGATTTATGGGTTTCGTGTGGGTAGACACGGGGGTGGAAGGCAGAGCACAGCGGGTCAGGGAGTTCAGGGCTGCAGACACTGACAGCCAGAGGGAGCCAACAACACCACCCATCGGAACTATCGGGGCCGAGAGCTGCGCGGGGCTTCAAACGTGGACGCAGCGAGCACACGCGCGTTCGTTACCATTTTACAGGGCTCACAGTCAGGACGGACACCGCAGCAGGGGAGGTATTCACTACGTTGTGAGGCAACGAACGTGTGGAAGGGCGGAGAGAGCGTGGCATTGTGAAAGGGAGTGGCTGTAGATCAAACACTGTGCTGAGGTCTTAGGGAGTGGCGTCGATGGCCAGCCGAAAGGTAAAGAATCCTCGCTGTTAACTAAATATGTAATGGGAATCACAGGGCTGGGCAGGACCCACACAGGTCACACAGGCCACTCCCAGGCAACACGAAAACCAGCAGACATGTCCTTAATGGTTCTCCCAGAGCTGTCACACCTGTCACGCTCAGATCACTCCACCCCAGCGTTGTCTGTGCACCGAGTCACCCCCAGGGAGAGACACACAGGCCCTGCTGCTCGGACTCCTTCAGAGCAAGCTCCTGCGCGTCTCTTTTGTGCCCTGCCACGGATTAAAGTCGCATCTTTGTGTCTTACCTTGAAAGAGACAAAGAACTGTTTAATATATTTCAGACAAGACCCTTCCTTGCATTAAGTCTTTCTTCAAATGTTACTTTTGAGAGTTTTTTCCTCCTAATTATGAAAAGATGATGTCATAATCAGGATGGAAATGGTTTTGAATAAATAATTTTGAAAAATTATTCCACGAAGATGAAAAAATAAAAACTATTCATAATAAAACAACGGAACAACAGCACTGTTGAAAAGGTATATTCCCTTCAATTCTCTTTAAGTAATAACACGTTTCCCTCAAAGTTTAATTTCGCCGCTTTTACAGTTCTGTACCCTTCATTTCCACATCACAGCATCTGCATTCTCTATGTCGTTAAACTTCTTGAAAACCACTATTAATATTCATAAAATATTTTAGCATACAGATACACCGTTTTACTTATTTCCCAATTCTTTTACTTTGAGATTATTTCCAGGATTAATTGGATAACTGGTCTAAATCTATTCTGGTGACTGGTGCTCATAATTTCTTGGCTTTTGTTGCTAGGTGCTGTGTTTACTGGTAAAATGAACTTTGTTAAAAAGAGGAGACAAACAAAAATAGGCATTCAGAAGCTATAACTACCTGGTAGTCAGCAGCCTGGGGCCGGCCACCAGTGGGAACTGTGTCACTGTGCGTTTCCTTGGGGATGGCTGGGGAGGGAGACAGATGCGGGGAGCCCTGCAGTTGATGGCAAACAGGCCAGCGCCCATGCTGCACCAGCCAGCGCCAGTGTCACCTCCCCTCCAGGGCACAGGGGGCGCCCTTGGGTGGCTCGCCTGCAAACGGATTCTTCCATGACCTTTGATTTAAGCCCGTGCAATTCACAGCGGGGTTTTCCTGAACCCCACACACCACAGAGGTCCCACGAAGTAGGGATGCAGGGACGAGGCTATTATGCTGTCTCCACAAGCTGTTTGTGAGCAATTAAGAAATGGACAGTAGCCCGTGCTGTGCATGTACACCACGGCAGGCTGGCAGAACCCGTCACTGTGGGGTGTTAGAGCGGTCACGTTAGTCTTGTCACTTTAACTACTGTGACGCTGTGTCCCGCATTCACACCTCATGCGCCTGCTCCAGGTGTTGGGAGAATTAATTCCCGCATTTACCTTTCTTTAAGGTTCTGCATGTACTTCTCTTTTCACGGCTTTGTAGGACTCAGGTAAATCACTGGGTACACAGACACTGCTTCTGATATAACTGCATCCACCATATGATAAAGGTCTTGAAAAAGACCCACGCATCCTACATTTTCAAGGACACATCGTGAGAAAAGATGAGAACCGCACCTCTGAGTGGGAAAAATGGGCAGACGGCGTAAAATACAGGTTTCCTTTCATAAAGTGCCCTCACAGCTTCTCTTGCTAATCGTCTAAGTACTATATATTTATTTTATACAACTGAATTTACACGTAGTTTGCTGAAATTTTACGGATCATGTCGCAATCGATCAATCATTCTAGAAGAGTTACCATTTGTGAATTTCTACGTGAATTGTACTATATCGGTTTTTTATACCAAAGGGCCTTTTGGTTTATTTCTTTGTTTTATTTAACGTGTAACTAAAGCTCACGGTTTAAAGGGTGACAGACTAGGAAAAATGTTTCCCCAGGTGAGTGAGGGAGCAGGTCTCCATGGCCCCTCCTACGCGAGGGGAGTTTTGGTAGCAGGAACTTAAGAGACCAGAACAGCTACTGAATATGAAAGAAAACAGGGAAAGAAGAGGAACACCTGTAAACCTAAATTTTGCTAAGATGGCACGAACAGAAAAGAGCAGTAACAAATAATACATTTTAGGGTGCAGAATCTGAGCCCCGCGTGAGGTCGGGTTTTTGTGGTCACGCTGGTAAATCTGAACTGTCCACAGTGGAGCGGTCAGAGCCGTTCATATCAGAAGCACATTCAAAATCAAGTGTATCCGTCTTTGGGACAGAACCAGAGCTACACATGTACAGTCTTAACATCCTTCATGTCCAGGGTTCAATCCGGGACCAGAGCAGTGCCTGGCGAGCACCGAGCTGGCAGCCAACAGGTTTGGGTGAGTGGCTCTGGGGCGACCAGGTGTGAGTGGCGCACTAGGGAAGCATCTTATAGACTAGATCCGAATATACTAGACAGAGGAATACCAGACAAGTACCCTCCTCTGCATTTACAACACAAGTACACACCAAAGGGAATAATTATCAGGCTGCACTGCACTTGTGAGTTTTGATCAACAGTATTAAAATAAAAAGAATGTGCCTACATTGCTATTTCTGTGATCAACGTCCCCAAATTAAAAAATACCCCAAAATACACAATGTGTTTCAAGCACACGTAACAACCTATTCAGACTTTTTGAAAATTTCAAGTCTAACCCTTAGTGCAATTTTTATCATCAGGCGCACCTACAAAATCTCCACACACAAAGGACATTGGCTCGGAGCCCTCACTTCCTAAGTAGGTCACGCACAGCTGTTTGGATACCACATCCCCGGCACTTCGTCCTGGTTCGCTGTAAAATAAAGCCACAAAAACAAGCACCGATCTGCCCGGCCGTGCAGGACACCAGAGCAGTCCCATGCCACTGCAGTCACAGCAGCCCTAAGAAAATCGGGAAGAGCATCAGCCTGTCCCCACCTGTGTCACCTTCTCGCCATTCACTGCTACAGCGAGGGCCTGGGGAAGGCTGCGGCACCTGTGTGCGGCGAACAGGAGGGCACCCCAGCCACGTTCTTCTTATCGGCAGAGAGTGGGCTACACACGTGTTGTCCCACCGTCCGTAAGGGGCTTTTCCTTATTTGGTGACACTCACTCATGACCTCGCTGATGAAACAAACATGTAGGCAGCGCCTGCCTTAGTTGGGGAGGGAGGTGATGACAGCACGTAAGGCAGAGTTACTGTTCTCGTGGAGTTTTCACTCAAGGGGAAAATGCGAAATGAAAAAATGGATGGACGTGTAATGCAATTTAAACTAGGCAATAAAACATGTAAAGCAGGGCGCTGGGTGTGGCCACAGATGGGTTGCTTGCACTGCCCCCAGGAAGCCGCGTCGAACTTTGCGTGCGTCTGAGGGTCAACACAAACCATCACCTGGCTTTTCTTGCAGCTTAAATTAGTTTAATTTCATGGGGCTCATTTTTCTCTTTGCTCCTAGATTTTGAGTTGTTTGAAGTCAGGGACCGTGTATTTTTTTTATCACACAGCATCACGCATTGAGGCAAGCATATCCCTAGTCAACAACAGACAAAACAGGTGTATTTATTATGGACAATTCATCGCCTTAGATGAAGCTTTATTAGAATGAGATGTGACTTCAGAGCAAGTGCTTGGCTCGTATGTTTTACACGATCTTTACCTGTTCCCCTCACCCCGTTTTATTTATAACACAGTAACGGGAAACCGAGATGCAGGTGTGGGCTGGTGGAAAGCTTGTAGAAGTTAGGCTAATTCTTAGCCAAGCAATTCACCTAACCAACCTCATCGTATAAGTTGAATTCCTTGCAACACCTTGTACTGCTGTTTTTTCCCGGAGATCACTCACCAGTAGTTAAAACCACCAACGCTGGCACTCATGTGCAGGTGGGTCACAGCCAGGGAGTGAGATCTTCTTCACAAAGGAGAAAAATGACAATGGGAAGGAAGGGAGGACAGCCGCCCGACCGGCTAAACAATGCTGGACCAAAGACACTGAACTAAATCATCCACAGCACGGCATCTGGTTTCTGTTACAAATCAAATCATAGTGCCGTGTGGTCAGAGTGGCTTAAGAATAATGGGTATCTCGTTTTCAGACATAGATCTAGAATGTTATAAGATTAATTGACTGTCTCTGCTTTTCCTAAGAAAATAGATTGGATTAAATGTCTTCTTAAAGCTCTGTCATGCTTATGCTGGAGCAGGGATTCAGAGAAACACAACTCCACAGTACCAATGGGATATTCTTGTTACTATCCATTATCCGGGTACATTTACGTTAAAAAAGAGTGCTTTCTCTCTCTCATCCTCCAGTTTTTTATCTTTATGTCCCTTTTGCTCCATCTGAGAGGCTCCTGAGCTCATCACTGGAATCTTCCGACAGTGTACCCGGGGCGCCGAGAACGCACGGGGTGCATCTGGGCCTGCATCTGACCCCCGGGGGCATGCGGCTCTGCCCAGCTCGTTGCTTGCAGCTCGGGGGTCAGAGCCGCCTCCTTCGGATGCAGTCATTGAGCTGGTGCTGTTTCTGGTTTGTAAGTTATTTACTTTAAAGGGCCAGGTTGCTTCCAAGGATTTACAACAGCTAAATACAACGTGCATATGTCAAATGAAATTATTTAAAATTTCTGATACGTGCATTCAGTTTTTACTGAAGACAGTCACGCATACATGTATGTACTTGTGCATACATATTTACACACAGAAAACGTGTCTGCACGTGTTTGCACACCCATGCTTAGTAAATATATTACCGGTGGTCGTAATTTCAAAGTAAGACCAGCAAGAGCACCACTACAGGCAAAGTCCTGACCTCGAAATTGTCTCGAAGGTCTGACCATCTTGTTTGGTTCTCTGCCTCGAAGACACCCGCTCCTGCTCCAAAGTATAGTTCTCCGTCTTCAAGAGCATGAGGACAATGGAGGAGGGTCACGGACAAGTGGTGGTGGTGCCACCTCATGGGACGGAGACTAAGCAGTGACCGTTTACTGGGTCTTTGGCACAGTGTGAGCAGCGACACAAATCACAAGCTCTGGGAAAGTAAACTGTAAATGTGTGCTCAGTAGTAGGCCGATGCTTGATGACTGCTGATGGGTCCGCGGAAAAACACAAAAGCAGCAAGAATTGAAGGAAATGTCTACACAGTATAGTAAGTCTCTGTCGTTCACAGACTATACATGTGCAGTTTCAACTCCGTGTGATGCTCTAAGATGTATCCGTGTTGCATGTGCGGGAAGTGTGGGCCACTCAGCAAGGCCGGGGGGGCGCGAGCCGCTGGGCAGGACAAGCTGGCTGCCGCGGGCCCTTCCCCCGTGCACCTACCCTGCAGTTCCAACTGGGCAATGCCCTCCTTCGAAGCACAAAATAATTTTTCAAACCAATCAAAAAACTTGTGCATAAAGTGGCCCCCACAGAAAGCCAGTTGCCGAGTCTCAGGATGGAAATTAAGAAAAAGTGAAACTGTTAAGAATTGATGTATCTGAGAAGACAGAAGTGCTGGACAGATTTGGTGGTGACTCAGTGTACCATATGTTCTGTACGGGAAACAAGACAAAGTGGTGTTTAAAAATGTTTCAGCTGGGGCTCGATGCAGAATTTATGTTAATAGCCTTTAGCTCTGTGTCTGTAGAATCATTAGGGGCCCGTGGGGACCACTTAAATATTTCAGCTATACTTCACTGCTCTATATGGGGAAAATTATATATTATAGTGATACTTAGGGATTCGAGAAAGTCTTGGGACACATGCCTCATTAACACCAAAGTCTCAGGGCTGGTAGGTTTCCTTTTCTCCTATAATTTTTTCGCAAATTTTTCGGCGATGGCGAAAGTTTGGCTGACTCAGCTTAGGAAAATATTTGGGAGATGCAGTTTTCTTACAAGATATTGTTCAAATTGACAGTATACTGCCCAGAAACTGAGGGCTTCGGGTGCTTTGAGCAGTGTTGCCTCTCCAGATGTCCAAGAGCCAGTGTGGGCCACGGTGACAGCTGCAGCCTGCTGGCTGTGCACTCCTGCTGCCGGGTCCCTGTGGGACTCTTACGAAACTACGGCAGCCATCATGGGATGTGTGACACGCGTGTGAAAAAGCACAAGGCGGGGTCAGCTCCCCGTCTCGTCTCCTGGCTCTGTCACTCACCAGCTACGTGACAGCGCAAACAGCTGCAGAGCTCAGGGAACGAAAAGGTCACTTCAGGCTGCGGTGCGCAGTAGAGGTAGTGGAAGCGCACTCGGAGGAGAACCCGTGCCAACGACACGGCGTGGACAGAGGTGCCTGGGGACCGGGAGGCCTGGAGCGTGCTGGGAGGGTGGAGTGTGGGAGTGCATCCCAGGCCTGTCTCTGCGCGCTGCCCCTAGAGGGCGCTCTTCCTGCGCCTCACCCTGCATCCCTGGGCAGCCCATGCAGGGGCGCACTGCCAGCTTCTGTGGGGGCTGCTTCCTCAAGGTAATTACAGCAGGCTGGTCCTTTCCACGGTGGCAGGGTAGTGAATCAAACTCAGCTCATCACGCTTCAGCTTAGCTGTTCTCACCGATGGCTGTGCCTCGGAATCCCACGTGCACACACACACACACACACACACAAAGGTGCCTGGGGCCCGTGATTCCCAGGGCAAGGGTCTGTGGCCTTTTGTAAAAAGAGCTTCCCAAGCAATGAGGATCCTCAAAAATTATTGGGGGAGGACTTTTATCTCACACCCTCTTTCTGGGCAATTCTTTAAAACAAGGGTAGAAGACAAGCTGCCTGTTTCTAGGGTGGCACCCGTGTTTCTCCTCGGGACAACCTCGTTTCTCCTTAAAGTAACAGAACGCGCCACCATGTGGCCTCCGCCACAGCGGTGCCACAACCCAGGTGGACCACTGGGGTTCCCGCAGAGTTACTCAGTGAGTCCTCGAGTCCTCTGCACGGATCACCTCGTCCACTTAGCCGGTCCACAGACGGACGGGACCAACGGTAACCCAAACCCTGCACACTTGAAAATAACCCTGGCAAACACAGCGGCACAGTCGCTGCATTGCCTGAAAGGGGTCCTCACACCTTTTCAAGACAGAGGCACATAACTCCCTTTACTCTCCCTAGTTTTCTTGGCTCTTCCTCCCGCCCACCTCCATCCCGGGATCTGAGTGGGCACAGACCTCCTTTTCCCTTGAACTTGAACCCCGTTGGGCTATTCTCTTGCCCCCAGGCCTGCTGCCCTGTCCTACACCTCATTCTCTGTCTCTCTTCAAAGTAACTCATTTCATAAACGTAAGTCGGGAAGTTGTAAATACCTCAGTGATTTTTCCTCGTAAACAACATTCATGTCTTTAAGAGAACCCAGAAAACCACCCGGTAACCAGGTCTCCACCCCCAAGAATGACTCAGTCTCAGTGGGCGACCCAGACCCCACAGCCCAGCAGCAGAGAGGATGCCCTGGAGCAAGGAAGAGGTTCGGGAGTCGTCTCTGGAAGCAACCCTGGGGGCTCTTCAAGGTCTGACCGGGGCTGGGTGGATGCAGTTTTGGAGAGCCTGAATTAATTTTGGAAACCTTGCAACACTGTTTTAAAAGTAATTGCACAAATTATTTAACAAACTAAGGATACTAAAGCACCAGTAATGAAACCCCATGGTGTTCACACAGGAGCTCCATCCGCGTAGAAAGAGCATGCCAGCATCTTCCAGTGTCAAGGAAGGAGGGTTGAACCACGAGGCAGGAAGTCTGAGTTTTAGCCCTGATCTGCGAGGGAGATAAAACTGGATCAGAAAAGGGAGGAAAGGATTGCTCAGAGAGATGGCAAATGAACCAGAAAAGCACACTTTTAAGAAGACAGGAAGGCATTCTGAGAAGAGGCTGGAATGAGATCAAATCCTGTGGAAGGTGTGAGAAGGGAGAAGTGTGGGACGGAGCCCTTGGTGATGGCTCTGACAGCGTTCAGGGGGGCGGTGGTAGAGGATGGAGGAGGCAAAACCCACCCTCCAGATCCCCGGGAAGGGAGAGGGGGCATGGGCAGGCACACTGAGAGGGTGGGGTGGCTGGCGCGGGGCTCACTCCAGGATTCTTGCCATGCACGTATGAAAGTGGGAAGGGGGAGACATGGAGGCTGTCAAAGACAGGGAAGAGAGTAAGACAGGAAAGCAGACAAGGAGGAGCAGAGAGGTGTGTGCTGGGAAGGAGGGGGACTCTCTGGGGATGCTGAGCTTCCGAGAGTGCTGACTAGACAGAAATATTGCAGGAGCGCCAACCGATGAGGAGGCAGGACACCTCAGGGCTGTCCCTGCTGTACTTCCTGCCCAAAGACAAGTCGGCCTCAGCCTGACCCCCCTACCCCCCCCCCCCACACACACACAGCCAACCTGTGCTACAACGTATCCATCCCATGAGGTCTCCCAGTGCTCCGCAGCAGAGGATGCTCAAAAGACATCTTAGCTGACGGGCTGAACTGCTGAGTCTTTTGTTAAAAAACTACTAAGGCTGGTCTAAATGGAAGAATCACGACTTGACACGTTTTTTTTTTTTTTTTTAAATTCACAGGAAGCCAAGTAGGATTGGAAAGGAGCTGGACTGCCAGGACGTCTGGCAGGAGAGCGTGGGATTGCTTAATAGCTAAGCAACCACTTAACTGTGTCAGCAGGCTTGGCTCTGTCAACCTGGGGCAGGGGCTGTCCCCTGTCGCAGAGCCTGTGGCACCAGGCTGGCTCCGGGAAGAGCCCCGCCTTCCTCATGGGGACGAAGTCACCACTGACCCAGCAAGCAGACGTGCTCCCTGCTTCGTACCACACACAACCACTCCCTCCCCCTCGTCTACGTGGGTGGTTCTCTCATGATCGCTCACTAAGTATGTCTGTGACTATGTGGTCCCCGCATTGAAGGATTCTGTCGGTGAGGTAGCAGGACATTATAATCCCATTATTTTGACTTACCATTTTTTAACCCCAAAGATAGGCCAACTGAGACACTGGAAAAATTAGATTTGGTGGAAGCAACCCAAACAAAACACGGGTGAGGGTGAGAAATTGTGCAGGAGCAAACCTTCACTCAGCCCTGATGGCAACGTTTAAAACTGGAAATGAAAATATTTCCAGCGTTCCAAGTGGATGCTGGAAAGACAGGAAGGTGCCAGCATCAGTCAACACCCTCATGAGCCAGCTCGTCCCTCCGAAGCCCTGAGAGCCCCAAGACAACTGCAGTGGGCAGCCCCACTCACCCCGGGAAAGCAGAAGGGCCCAGGTCTCAGCTGCGTGCGCCCATGGGGCTGCCAACATGGCACAGGTCTCGGGAAGGCCACCTCACCGTGCCAGGCGGACAGCCCCAGCAGAGACAGGGCTCCAGGTGTCCGAAGCCTGGGAGTACCTGGCTTTCTCCCTCCTGCACTGGGAGAGTCCTGGGCCTGGACTCACACCCTCCACGGGGCAGCGGGCTTCCTGCCCGTCACCAGCTCATGAGACAGAACGACCGTATCACCCACAACCTCCCAGGTCACCGCGGCTCAGCAGAGCCCCCCGCCCTGCCCGTGCTGCTGCGGCCAGACCTGCATGACACGGCAGCTGGAGAAAAACCACTCCTGGTCCAGGGACTCAGTGGCTTGTGGGAAGGAAGTGAAGTTCCTGGGGAGGTTCTGTTAGAGAAGAACTCATGGATGGGAGAGAGGAGAACGCTGACGTAAGGGTAATGCGTGTTCTCGAGGAGAGGCAGTTAGAAAACGGAAATAATAACTGGACGGACAGTAATGAGTTGCCGTGCTCTAAAATCAAACAGAGGAACTGACAGAGAGCAGCCACTGCTGAGAACTGAATTAGTGGCCGGGATAATAAAGTGTAAGGGGGTGGGGGCAGTTGGCAATGAAGTAAGAGATTTAAAGAAGAGGAGCTCCAGATGGGGAAAATTTGAGCATGGAATTAAAGAGATAATCAAGGGAATAATAGGAAGGAAACTCCCCGAGCTGAAGAAAGCCTCCTGCCTTCTGACCGAGCGGGCTCATTGCAACGCAGACTGGATTAATTCCACAGAAAGCCGCACACCTAGACATAATCGGGGAAGTGTCTGACCTCTAACGCTGATGAAAACAGCCTTTCTTCTACCAAGAACAAAAACTGGTTTTCTTACAAAAGGGAGATTACGGGAGTCCGCTGGGAGGAGAAAGGGACTCGGGTCCAAGGCCGCGCCAGCTGACGCAGCACTCGGACATTCAGGGAGACACACGGTGGTTTGTGACACCCGAGGACTCAAAGCCGTGCCACCCGTGCGCTGGCGTCTTGTCTGAAGAGCGTGCTCCGGGAGGTTCTCCCGGCCTCATAAAAATTCAATCAGAAGCAAATCTCTTCTTTCCGAGAAGGGGAAGAGGAATCGCGCAATAAATGGTGTGAATGCAACTGGTTTTGATTGCTATAACGACCACTGCAACTAAGACTTGGAGTAGGAGCTATAAGATACGGCTCTTAAAATTAAACCCACATAATTTTATATCTGAAGATGTATATATATTTAATGAAAAATGCAACTAAACATTTTCAACTGCTCAGCGAAAGCCAGGAATTGTGGAGGGAAGAAAGCAGCGGGAAGAAGAGAGGGAGGGGTCTAAAAGCCCCCAAAGTGGAGGGAGGAGGGGTATAGGGGCAGAATACCATCTGCCCGTCTGTCCGAGGAGAGCCATCGCCGACACTGAACTTGACGCACTAACTGAGAGACGCTGTTTTACTTGTCGTTGGGGCCAGAGCAAGAGTTCCATCACGAGTGAGAAAACGGGTTTTCAGGGACAACTATAAAGGACACATGGACAAAACCAGCGGGGAGAGGTGGGGAGTGAATGCAGACAGCTGTACTTGAACAATAGAATAATTTAAAAAACAACAAGAAAAACCCCAACAAAGTTAGCATAGTAAACACAAAAAAATATAAAATAATAAATCAAATGGGTCAATTACCGGTATACGTTGAATATGCTGAATTTGTCATCAAAATAAAAAATATCACAATTTGGTTAAAATCAGACAAAATAGCTAAAATTTTTTAAAAAGGCAGGAATGGCAGTGTAAGGTGAAGAGTGAAAATTTAGACCAAAGCCACTGATGGTGACGAGGACACTACACGGCGGTGACAGGCAGGACTCCCAGAACAACGTGCACACACAGGACAGCAGCAAGGCGAGGTGTGCGACCTAAGTTTAGGGTTGGGCTTGAGCACGACGCGTGTAACTCCGTGTGACAAATGGGAATGTGTATGAAAACACCATGATGGCAGCGATTCTAACGTCTGTCATTTAGATTTTCACCTCTCTGCTGGGAACAATAAGCAAGGATGGAGGTAACATGAGCGATACAATTACCAAGCTCGACTTAACAGACAGAGGTGGAACTACGAGATCCACATGGCATTTCCGCTGACACACCCACGTGAATACCCCGGACACACAACTGGCATACGCGGGAACACTCTGGACATGCAAGAACGTCTCAGCAGCTTCCCCACACACGGTGGTTTTATTCACTGGGCTCTCTGACCACATGCAAATAACCTGCATAAGCACCACCAGCCGCCCACACTCTGTCGCCCACCCCTGCCTGCGGGTACTTGTAGGAGAGTCAGTAAGGCGGAGCAACCAAAGGAGATCAGGTCAGTGGATGGAGGCGGTGCTGAGGGCTCAGGTCCTCGTCCCTACTGCCCCCCTACTACCCCCAATTACCTGGACAACCACCCCTGTCTGTGGCCTCATCCAGTTTAAACTAGTCTGTCTTCCTTTCGTGTTTTCATTTCAAAAGAGGCCAATGAACCCCAGGCTGCCTCTTTCCTTGTCTCCGCCTGTGCGCTCAGACAGGGACACTGAGTTCACGCACACGCCTTCTTTCACTGACGTCACCTCGAGCTGCCACGGCTGTGAATTAAGGCAGATACCCTCCGATTTACAACCACGCGCACAGCTTGACAAGCTAGACTTCTCCCTTGAACTTTCCTTCCCCGCGGCAGTGTCATTTACAAAACAGATCAGAGTCTAGGATATACACTTAGGGACCCGTGGAATTTTCAGGTTCCAGATTCTTTCCCGGAATACAGGATGAAAGGTGAGCGTTTTGAGTTCTCTGGCTTAGCACTGCAAAAGGTGAAGTGTCCCCTAAGGACGTTTCCATTTTACCTACAGAGTTAATGGTTCTTACTTCCTTTCCCCCCTGATGCAGACCGCCCCCTCCTCTCTGTCCCCGTCACCAGTGTGGTACCAGCGTGACTAGCATCTGCAGAACTAGGTCTTCTGCAGATGGAGCCTGACTGTCCAGGGTGGTGGTGAGGGGCAGGGGTGCCACCGACTCTGCGTTCGATGATGTCAGCCAGGGCAGAGTTGAAACCGGTCACCAGGGAGCACTGGCACCAGACACCTACCTGCACACACTGCACATCACCGGGGACCTCCCCACACCCCGCAGAGCGAGCTCACCAGCCCGCCACCCTGTTTTCTGACTGACACAGTGTGGAAGCGCATGTTCTCACGGAAGAAAGCAAGTAGAAGAAAGGCCCAGGAGAAACGGCGTCCTCTTCAGTGAGGTTACTTCCGAGAAGGATAATTTTTTAGAAAACTTCACGGAGTCCTTAAACTCACACTTTCGGGAAGGGCTAAGTCTGAAAAATTGTCTTAGAAAATTATAAGCTGAGAAAAAAATAGTCCCTTTGCTTAAGGTAACTTTAAGCCGCTGATCTTGTCTCTGTTCCTCTTTTTAATCTCCCATGCTCTTGTAGTATTGAATTTTTGTAGTTTCTACTTCCAAGAACAACTAATTTAATTTTTCAAAGGATGGCTGGAATGCCATTTCAGTGAGGAAGAATTTCTCACGTGATGCCTTAATAAAACTTGGAGGCCTGTTATTATTTTATGGGGAAAAATGACTCAGGTTTCTTCCTTCTGATAAAGCGCTGAAACATTCTTATTACTTCACATGACTTCACGGAGCTGAGCAGAAGTAGACTTCCGATCTAAATGGAATTCATCAATGTCCAGATGATTATGGCTGGTATTAGGTTCAGAGGGGGGAAATATGTTTATCAAAGCCAAGCATGAGAACATGAACTAGACTCACTTCATTTGCATCCCGAAAATGTCCATAAAAATAAGGAAGCTAAAGACAAGGTCAGACCGGGCCCCGAGAGCTGAACTTGATGAATGGGCAGGCATCCGAAGGCGGTTCATGTGGGGACCCGAAGGCCTGATAAGAGGGCTGTCGGGGGCAATCGGAGCTGTTTTTATTCAATGGTTTTGCAGTTTCTGCCTTGGCCAGTTCATGAAGGGGCTGATCATCAGTCTCCCCACCCCTCCGAGAAGGACAATCCAATTTATTTTTATGACAGAGACCAGGTTTTGATATCTGGAGGAAGTCTACTACCTGTCCTGTGTCTGACTTACAGTTTCAGGTATTTTTTAAAACACTTTTAAGACAAAAAAAAAATAAAACCTTATAAAAACCCGAGAATCAGTGCATTTCCCCAATGTTACAAAGATCTTCTGAGCTTCCCGTGCATGTGTGCATGTGTGTGTGTGTGCGTGTGTGTGTGTGTGTGTGTGTGTGTGTGTTTAATCGTCTGGGGTCTTCTATGGACTGAGAAGGGCCTTCCTTTGTCTGATGTGACAGATCAGTTGGAATGGTGGCAACCACCATTTATGGCTATTGATTTCAACGTGACATTAAAGGCCCCAAATTCAACCATTATTCTCTTCAATTGTCACAAACAAAGGTTAATAATAGTTGAGTTCAGATTGAAGGAATCAAGTAAAGATTGCCAACTGAAATTAGCACTTTGTTTTCCTGTGTCGCATGTCAGTGTGAGACGTCTTGTCCCCCGGATGAGGTGAGGATCCTCCGCGTCCTCAAAATACCCCTCTCTCCGGAAAGCGATATAGGAAATACGGAGGAGGAGAACGTGGTTTCATAAGAAATCATGCCATTTAATGTCATCAATAATTTAAAAATATATTCTCCTTGCACAGAGTAAAAATGCTTTGCTTTGTCGTCTCCTCTGCAGCAAAGTAATGGCATTCATAACTGTGAAAAGTGGCGTGTGGCGGGGTTAGGCAATATCTCAGCCTCTCAGTTCACGCGGAGGTTACCAGCTGGAGGGCAAAGGTTTGATTCGGGTTATGTCTTCATGAGAGATTTTAAAGGGAAGCACACGACTTCCTTAACATATGAGGGCACAAGCGACAAATGGCTTTCTCTCCCAGGCAGAGGGGAAAGAACAAAATGCCTTTCCTATAATAAATAGGCAGAAGACAGCCGGCTAGATACTATGCATCTTCACAAGGCACTGGAAAATTAAAAAATCTACAAGTCTTTACAATTTAACTTGCTTATATCATGCTTCACCGCCTACTAACCCTACTGTAAAAGGTAAATAAAGTCTCATGGACTGTGTCCACCATAAATTTTTTAACAAGCATCTTATTTTTTTAAATTATTCCAACAATGTTCATTATTATTGATAAACATTTTATTGTTGAATATCTAGAGAGCACTACCAAATTACACTTCGCATTAGATGGAAACCAGCCATTCTGGGTCTGCTCCATAGAAAGAAGTCCTGGATCAAGTCACTGGGTTTAGGATAATTTATTATTGATCATCATTTCTTAGAAAAAATAATGAGACTCTGCACCCAGAAGCTAACGGGTACATGTTAGTCACCATTCTATGGAATTTTGGAAATGGGGCAACATTTCCAGATCAACCTGGTTTGTTCTCTGAATTGACAGACGAACATCTGGGCTGGAGTTAATGGCAAGACAGGGTTTTTCGCAGCTTGATGGCATAATGGTAGTGACAATGTCTTACCTATGGAGTCACGTCTTTTGTGCACGACCAGAAAAACATCCTTTTGAAACCTGGCTTACAAAGCTAGTTACACTTTAAAGCACACAAGAGCGAACAACTGTTCCTATACAGACACTTGGGTAAAATAAGCAAAAGTTCATCCTTCCCAAACCCTAAGTTTCTCACTCCTGGCGGTGATGGTCTGTATGTCTTGCCCTCTGTTTACATAGGCATCTCCATACACACTTGTGTGTGACTGGTTAACAGAGATCCCATTGTTGGCTCTGTGCTCGCTCGGTCTCCGTTATGTGTGTTCACATGTTGATACGTGCACACGCACACCACATACACTAGCATATGTGAGATTGTTCTTGTTCCCTATCGAGACGTAGAGTGGCAGAGCACCTGCTGTGTGGATGGGCTGTAATCCACTCAGACTCCCCCAAAACAGGGACACTTAAGCGGCTTCCAGCTTTTGCGATGTTACAGACAGCGCTGCATTGAATCCCGAGAAGCACATTTGTGCGATTTGCTAACATTGTTATAGGACAGACCCTAGAACTGGATTATGGAGCCCAGAAGTTCATGTCTTCAATCAACCTGGGTTTTATAGCTCCGCACCTTCAACAGCACGGAGGGTCTCTCTTCTCCGGCCCCCTTGGTGGGAGACATAGTGTCTGATGTTTTCCTTTGGATTCCACGTTGGCCAGCCGGGTTGAATGACTTTCCATGTGTACAGACCTCGTGCAACTTTGCCTACACATTTTTTCATTCGGTTGTCGTTTTCTTATTAACTGGCTAGGAATCTTTTCGTCTAACGCGTTTTTTCCCTGTTGACACGGATCGCGCACACTCACTTCAGAAAACACACAGAGGCAAAGACAAGATGAAAGGCGTCCATGTCACTACCCACACGGAGACACTATGTGGGACAGTCTTGTCAGTGGCATCACTGACGAGATAAAATCATTCCATTCACTCTGTTTGGCCACCTCTTCTCTGAGCAACAGAGCCTGGGTGTTTTTCTGAAAGACTTTGAAAGCCTCCTCCACAAACTGTGATTTTCAAACTCGAATCAACACAAAACCAAAGTAAGAATACACTGAAATCCTTTCCTGGAGCAAAATTTCATTTTAAAAACTCCAGACAAAAGCTGTGTCAAAGCAGAGCTGCTCAGCCAGCTTGCTGTGCAACCCTCCCATACCCCAAGGACGGCAGGGATGTGAGGAAGAAGTGACAGGCCCCTCACTTGCAGCTGTGTGGGGACAGGCTCTCTTTCCCTGAATGGGTCACATGGGGGTCCGGGCTCCCAGGAGGAGCACTACCATCAACCCCGTTTTATGGAGGAGGGAGTGGGCATAAGGCCCCGTGCTTCATGCGGCTGTGCATGCAGCACACCGAGACCCTGCCCTGCACCCAGGGGCCCAGCACAGGACCCTTGCTCTTGGGCACTGGGGGGCCTGCCCAACAGGGCACAAAGGCGGCAAGGAGCTCCCCTGCAGGTGCACTGTGTGTCTTTAAAATGTTTTCCTCGACATGTTGCAGGTATTTCAAAATGAGTTTTTTCCCCCATTTAGTAAACGGAAAAGGAATACTTGTTAAGTGGTTTTTGTTTTTACATAAAATGATTGTTTCTCACGCTTTCATTTTTAATTCGGAAAAACACATTTTGTTGCCATTGATAATACATATGTGCCCTACCATTTCTTTTCTTTTCTATTGAATTTATTGGGGTGACACTGGTTAACACAATTTTACAGGCTTCAGGTGTATGATTCTGTAGCACCTCATCTGCAGAGTGCACTGTGTGTCCCCCACCCCGAGGCAAGTGTTCTTCCTTCCCCATGAACCCCTCCCCTCTAGTAACCACTGCTCGTCCCTTTGCTTTTCAAAAACGGTTTCACCATACACATTTACATCCCTAAAACATGTAATCTGGTGTCAAATGCTTTTACATAACATACACAGGGAACAAGAGCCTGACTTACTGTCCTGAGCCTTCCATTTTTAGTTCAGCATTCTACTTACAAGACTCAGTGACGCTTTGGATCACTCATTTTTGCTGCTATTCAGCGTTCCACCGTCTAATCACATGTTTTCCTGTATTCTCCATTGCGGAGGGACACTGGTTGTTTCTAGTTTTTATGTTATGACTGTCCTTTTGCCCATTTTTCTACTGAAGTTTTTTTTCTCTTAATTTGAAGAAATGTATACATGCTTAATATTATACCTGTTTGTTTTTTGTAGGACAAAAGTTCATTTCCAGTTTATTACTTGGAATAAACTGGAAATACTCTCCTGACGGTATCCTTTGATAGGGATCTCTTAGGATGTGTGCCTTTTCCGCCGTAAGGGACGCTTCCAGAGCACGAGGTCAACTACACGAACTCCAGTGCTGTTTTCCAGATGTTCGCAGTGACACCTGTGACATCTAGGTCTTCAGTTACTTGTGGTCGATTCTGGGCACAGGTGACCATTGTCCTAGCACGTTTCCGCACTGGTTGGCCAGGACAGCTCATGTGAGTGCGGTTTCCCTCCACATCTGTGTGACTATGACTTCTCCATCCTGCAGCTTCGCACAATGTGACTAAAATGGTCAGAACCACCATCGTAAGGGCTGTGGCTCTGCAAGAATTTCTGATAGTAATTAAAGCCAACTCTATATATGTTGGCTTTAACACATATATATGGACATACATATTGGAACATATATACTCAGAGCAGTGACCAGTAAAGCCAACTCCATATATGTTGGCTTTAACACATATATATGGACATACATATTGGAACATATATACTCAGAGCAGTGACCAGCACAGAAAAAAGAGCTAGGTAAATCTTTTCTACCACTACTATTATTATAATTATTGAATGCCTCGAATACTTTGGCCTTTTTATTAACCATATAGTTCTGCTGGGATTTTTGACTGGGTTTACAGTGAATCTTGTGATTAATCTGGAAAAAGATGAAAATCCTAATGTCATAACATGTGATTCCTAAACTGGATGCTTTTCCATTTTTCATCTTTTTTAAAATGTCTTTCAATAAAAATTCTAAAATTTTTACATAATAATTGTACATGTTTTGTTAGATTACATCTTATTTATATTTTTAATGCAAAAGTTTTAAAAAATCCATTTCAAACTTGTTGACTAGAAATGGAATTGATGTTCGCAGGCTGGTATTTTCCTTAGCAATTTTTCTAATTAATCCGAATCACTTATCAGTGGGTTATTTTATATGTCATTCTGGATTACTAAAAGATGTGTCAATAATTTATTTGTCCAATCCTCATATATTTTTTTATTTTTAAACTTTAATTCTATTTTAAATTTATTTTCTTGCTGAACTGCCACTGAACATCCAGCACAATGAAGAACAGTTTTGCAAATGGTAGGCACCCTAGTTCACGTCGGATCTTTAAAAAAAAATAAAAAATAAAAAGCTCACTGGATTTCACCATTAAACTTGATATTTGCTACAGCTGTTTGACAAGTATGTTAATCACTTTAAGAAAATTCCTTCCTATTCACAGGGTTCAAAGATTTTCTTAAAAATTAGGAAGAGCTATGGAATTTGATCCAACGTTATTTTCTATATCCACTGAGATGATTGTGTGGGTCTTTTTCTTTATTCTTCACCCGTTTATGCGATGAACTATGTTTATATTAACTACGGTTTGGGGAGGGGGTCGAGCCTGCCTTGCTTCCCTGCGTCCCACGTGGTCACGGCGTTCACTGTGATACACGCCGGCTGCCACGTGTTCACGTTTTCTGCGCTGTTCTGTTCAATGCTCATGTGTGAGACTGGCCTACGGTGTCCTTTCTCACGCCAACCTTTCCACAGCAAGGTCACGCCTGCCCCATGCAATAAGCACTGGCTGTTTCTAAAGCCAGATTCGAAGGCCTGCTTTTCCTCTGGACGATGAAGACCAGCCGCACTGGGTGTGGGTCAGCCAGTCCACAGTTAAAACGGCAGTCTGGGCTCTTCCTGACGAATTGGGCTTCAAACAGCTTTCGCTTGTGCAGTGCATTCATGGCCTGTTAAGGACGCGTTTCCACAATTAAGGTTTTTGAAAAAATCCTTGCCAAGAGGATGTTTTCCATCAACAAACAGAAGCAAAATTAAATGCCCGATTAACAAGCATAATGTCCTCTTTAATAATTCTCGGCACTCTGCTAACTCGGCTAATATTAGTGTGCTATCTACAATTATTTGCTTTTGTTTCATGTTTTGAATAATTGAATTAAAAGTCTGACAAAGCCATAACAAGGGATTAAATGTTGTCGAATTGGAATTCGAAATAAAAACATAAGCTCCTGGGGAGTATTTATTAAAAATCCTACAAAACCTTTTCAAGGATGTGAGATTGCTGGCATCTACAAAATAAACAGTTAACTGCTTAGTCAAATCGCCCTGCTTCCTGTTTTGTACCCCAGCCCCGTGAAGGTAGATAAATAAAAACGTGTAAAAAACTAAGAGAAGTTCTTGCCCAACAGACCACTGGGGAAGGGCCGTGAGTGCCCCTCTGGTCTACATTGAGGAACAGCAATGTCTTGCCTGCTTTCCCCCGTGTAGTGAGGAGACCGTGGTATCACCGGGGCACCGACCAGCAGACAGGCCTGGAGGGCTCACCCGTCAGCGCTAATCACCTGGCCTTTATCTGGGAATGATGGATGTGTCGGGCAAGGGGGCAGGTATGAAACAGACGGGACACGTACACGCGGCCCTTGGACGGCGTTCACTCCAGCATCAGAGCGAGGACAGGAGTTAACCACTCACCCGTGGTTGGCGGGCAGAAGGGAGATGGTGCTGCGGGACGTCTTGGGCACGTGATCGCTCTGCGTGAGGGCTGGATGAGAGGTGAGGACGGCAGGAAGGTGTGACCAGGGTGGGGAAAAGGAAGTGGTAAGGAACTGAACTTTCTTTTTAATTCAGTGAAGTTAAGCTTCACTACAATACAGGCTGCTGTGTTGGTGAGTGGAAGGACTCGCCTATGCATGTCATAAGATTTAACCCAAAATGCCTGACTCGAAAGCTTCCTTGTCTGAAGTTTAGCCCTGTACACAACTATTTAAAAATAGAACCTAGCCTTCCCAATTTACCTACTTTCTCTCTTATGCTCACAATTTACACTGAGATGTGGGCTGCCCGTAACGGTTTTATACAGACTCATCTGCATATAAGACTGGACAATTCTGCAGCCAAGCATCCCACGGGACACATCGGAGGCAGTCTGAAAGTTTCGAGCCCAGGGGTTGGTGAAATACATGAACGCATAAACCAGTAGCTTATTTTTGGAGAGGTTGTCTTCAAAGATGACATGCTTTGTACGGAGCTGGCACAGGGAGAGCAGAGCTTCGACTATTAATGATGTCAGAGGCCACGGCACCAGGAGAGAAGCCAAGCCATGTGATAGAATGGTTTGGGGCCGTCTCACGTACTGATTTTGAAATACCACTTATGTGTTCATGTCATACGTGGAATGTGGTTGATAAACATGCAATAGAAGATCCACGAGAGACTGAATGCTGACTTTTAAAAGTCAGGGCACGTGTCAAAGGCGTACAATGCGGGTGCACAGTGGGGCCGGTTAGTGACGAAACTCAGAACACGCGCATCAGGTCTGGTCTGCTTGGTGGCGCCGGCTGTGAAAGCCCTGCCCTTTCAGGAACGAGCCTGAGTGTGGTTTTCCAGACTCCTCATCTCCAATCCTGTCACCAACACTACGACCTCCTGCCCCCTGTGACCTCCTTACAGGGTCCTCGTCCCCCCGCACGGGCTTCCTTCCGGTCCAGGAGCTCCTTCCACCTCCACGACCATCTTCGCAGCCTTGGCCTCTGCCCCTCCCGCCTCTCTTCCCCAGCTGGGAAGAGAGTAATCCTCCCTGGGAGGCAGCGGCATTCGAGAACGTCACGTGAGCATCTTGCTGCCTCTGGAGGCTGCCGGGGCCCCTGACGCATTCTCCTGGGTGCATAGAAGGAACCAGACCGCACGCTGAAGTGCTGACTCTGAGGGTCCAGCCAGTGAAAATAACGTTAAGAAAAGATGTTTGCCCGGCATTGGCAAAATGATATTGAAGGGACCAGTATGTCTTTAAAAAAGGAAGAAAACTGATACAGAAGAAAGTTAAAGGGCAAATTTCAAAGTGGCAAGAAAAGAAAAAAACATCCTAGAATGACGAAAACACGGAGCTGGGAACCCGGACACATCGGGAAGAGGAGAGACAGCAGACATACCAAGGGAACCGGCAGAGAGACAGGAGCATTTCATTCTGTTCTCCATAAAAGCCCTTTGTGAGTTTACTCTCTTGGGGTGCACCCCCATCAAGGCTGCTATGCCTTCACTGTCGGCACCACCCACATAGAGCTCCTCACTGACCGCCGACTGGGAAAAGCGCCCTGCACCTCATTTATCCCAGCTCCATCTTCTCCAGAGACAGACTATTTAGTAAGTTCCTCTTCAAAATGTTCTCTGTGCACGCTTTGAAAACAAGGATGGCTCCCGTAAAATGAAGCTCTCAACAAGCTCTTAGCGGAGGGGGTTGGAGAGAGTCTACTGAGAACCCCAGAATTGCAGGTGTCACTGAGTGTCCAGGGCAGCAAGGTGACAGCCCCGAGCAACTGGGATTCAGAGCCAGGGATTTGCCTGAGGCCAGGCTGTGAGCCGGGCAAAGACTGCTGACCTGGGCAGGTAAGGATGAGTCTTCTGGTCTGGCTCTACAGGCCACAGAGGTGGGGATGCTCGGTCACCACCTGCCTTCCAGACACAGAAGGCCACGACATCAGCCTCACCTGAGGCCGCTGGGCATACAACAGCCAGCGCATCAAGTTGGATCCCATGACCAGACCCTCCGTCTCACTGCTGGCAGTTAAGTCTCAGAGATTTTGCTTGCCGACTGTTTCTGGTCTGTGCTGCTGACACCTATCATCCTGGGGCAACGCTGTGCTGTGTGAGCCTCCATGACATCCTGGCAGGAGCCCCAGCCTCTCCCCACCTCACTCCCCTGTCTGTCTCTTTGGGCCAAAGACACTTTTAGGTTATCACTAGCCTATAGCCTATAGACTATACAGAAAACTGCGATACTGCCCAGATTTACTGTATGTCACCATTGAAAAAAATGTTTTTTGAGATGCTATTGTTACTTTGTTTGGGAGTATCAGAAATGATGAGTACAATAAAAATTGCACCAAGTTAAAACTTATACACTTAGATGTTTTCCCCACAACCATTCACCAAATGGTCCACCTATTTGTTCCGCATATAATCATCTTACGGCCACGTGACCGTCCCAGACAGAGAGTGATCCTCCCTGATCGAGGTCTGGGATCCCAGTTAGATTTCTAAGTGGTGTGGCTTTCTACCAGTCATAATTTTGTTTTAAAAAGCAATTACCTTGGTATCATTAACCAACATGAATGACTAAAATTGAAAACTTGTAGAGAGCCAGGTGAAGGCAAACCATGGCCATTTCTGTAAGTGGCTGTCACCCATCTCTCGTAGTGACCTGCTGACCTCAGCCCCCATGCCCATGCTGACGGCTGGGGCCAGAATCAAAGGAAAAGGTGGGCGATGCTGTCAGCAGGGGCGTCCAAGCTTTGGGCGTCTTTGGGCCACACATTAAATACACTGTGAAATGTAATAACACAAAATTTCATAATGTTTTAAGTAAATTCACGATTTTGTCCTGGGCAGCATTCACAGCCATCCCGGGCTGTGTGTGGCCCGTGGGCCACAGGTTGGACACCCCTGAGAGCAAACATTTCTTTTTGACCACAGTATACATTTTCTCATGAGCAAGTTGACAGTTTACTTTAAAGCGCTTCTGAAATGTTAGTGCCAGGAGAAACAAAAGAGAACAGGGTAAGTCAAGTGTAACATCAGACTCCAGTCTCTCGGGTGGGATCCCGGGCAGCCGTTTCCCCGGGCTCTTCATGGAAGGACACTGTTTCCAAGCGCAGTGATTTCCAGACCTGGGAACGTGACATCTTGGGGGCTCAACACGCTGAGCCCAACCTAACCGACCGACTCACAGACCTCAAGTTCTGGTGCCCCAGCCCACGCGAATCAGAGCAAGATTAAACATCACATCCCACAGTGTGGCCCTTTGCCTCCCATGTAACAGGGGCTGGCGTCAGGAGTGAAATGAACCAAGGACCTGAATCAATGGTGGTCTCGCGGGCACATGCCTGACCAGGGTCAGGAGGCCAATCTAACCTGGCAGTGGTCCTCACCCCATGCCCCCCAAGGGAGACGGGGAGCTCATTGTGGCTTCAGGCCATGTGTTTACCACAGGTAGGGCTCCTGTGTCCCTCTCCCTAACCTCGGGGAGTTCTTACACTCCTGAGTCCCCAAATTTCACCCCCCGGGAAACACAGGATGCACTGTACTGTGACTTGTCAGATGTGTTGGCTTTGAAAATTGTGTCTTTATCTTGTCTCCTGGACAGACAGCGAACAGACCCTGGCAGCACTGTGGCCACTGCGAGGGAGCCAGAGGGCCCGCTGAGCCAGCTGCTGGAGGGAGGTTTATTTCCCAAGGGAAATACCCGCACATCTGGGCCCATGTGGTCCTCACGGGCAGTTTTAGATTCACTTTCTGGTGACAGACGTCTGCTCCCTGGCAAGGGTGAGAGTGACACTCTGTGGTTAATGTTTTATGAAAGTGTCGGCGAGCTGGGTCAGAAATTTGATGAAGCCTTTCCTTTCTGCACCGAGCACGCAGTGTTTGCGTGCATTAAGGGTGGACACCACGAGGGCGTGAGGGAAGGGGCAAAGTGTTGCTTCGGGCGACCTCACAGGATTTAGGCCCGTGTTTGTTTAGGGTCGCTACCCGTTTTAAGGCTGAGCGCTCTTCAACCTGCTTGCTCTTGCTTCGCGGAATCTTCAGGAAAGCAAGATGGGGCATGTACTCCCTGGTGACAAAATGAGCACTCGGGTCTGAGTCGAACATTCCCGGGTTCAGGAATCGCATGCAGAGGTCAGGTGTAAATCAACAGAGGGGTGGGAGGTGGCAGATGCAGCCGGTGGTGACAGTCGCACTGCCAAGTTGATTCGTCAACTTGTCCGACTGTGAACCCACGGCTGTCCTCCTTCTGATGACCTGGTTACTTTGGGATTTCCCACCAGTGGGACTGTTCCTGAAATGCCGACACACCGTTCAGTGATCACACCTACAGAGAAGACACCCAACCCACTGGGCCATGGGAACCCGACCGGGGCCGGGCAGGTAAAGTCTCTGTGGACCCTTAGGGCTCTCTGGCAGAGAGATTCCAATTTTCCGATGGGGACTCAATCTCTAGTCAACATAGATTCAAGAGAGGGTGCCTCTAGCTTCCACCTTTGAACCTGCTCATGTGCAGTACATTCTTTTTCTTTCCTCATGGAAAGTGTGGTTGGTTGGTGAGACATACCCAGTTCATGAGCTAGATGTCATCTGAGATAGAATCAGACAGGTGACCACTGTTTCAGTAACTTCAGTTGGGAAGGTCTGAGTCACAGGCAGAGGAATGAGAGTATGGGAGAGGCACAGAGTTAGGGGCCCCTGGGTCCACCTGGCCGGGCACACAGGAAACATCGGGCAGAGCATCAGCTCTGGGTTAGTGGCAGGGCCCACACACCATGGGCCTTGCCCACAGGTCACCTCAGGGAAAGGCAAATGGGGCACCTCCTAATGTCCAGTTCTCCCTGGATGTAGGGAGAGGGACTGGAAAATCACCAAGCTTCCTCTCGTTCTGAAACTCTGAGTTTAGCTAGGATACCATTGACTCGAGGTGAAGCAGCAAACAGCCTGAGTGAAAAATAACTGGTGATGAAAAGCTTTAAACATTTATATGCTCTGATGGGAAAAAAAAATCACTTCAAGAGGATGACTGTCTAGCTAGTGCCAAGAAGGTGCACGCTGCCACTTCCCCCACTGTTCTGCCAGGATGGGAAGGCAGGACAGCAGGACGGCAGGGCATCTGTCCCCACACTCTCCCCACCAGGCTGACTGTTCCTCTTTCATAGCTGGTGGACAGTCCAAGAATGCAACGTACTGCTGGCTGAAGACGGTGGCCTAGGCGCTTCAAGGTCAAGAACACAGAAGGTCAACAAATCCCCGGGAGGGGGTGATATCGATAGTTACAGGCTGAAGGAGAGGGGCACACGCTGATCAAAGCCACGCTGGAGGAGTTGACCTTGGTCAAACGCTCGCTGCTACTCACATGCACTGCCGCCAGCATGAGGGGGCCAAGGAGCTCGGGGTCCGCGCTGCCGCGGAGCATGGAAGACAAGCATGGCCACAGTGTCCCATGGACACAGGAGAAGTAAAACATAGGGTTCTTCTGTCAGATCCACCTATTTCTAAAATATTGGGGACAATGTCAAAAACATAACCACCCCACGAGTGGAATGCCTCTCAAGACTGAAATGGGCTTAGGAGGGTCCGCAGGACAGAGGCGAAAATGTTCACTATGACTCTCAAAGGACAACAGAGAGTCACCCACTCAGCATTTAGTAAAGGAGGAGATCTTAAGAGTGTCATTTTATCTGAATCTTCCAGGAGTCATTCTTGCTCCATGACATTTTCCAAGCCAGACGCTGTCTCGGGTCACCTGTTCACAGGGACTGCAGTGGACAACTTTAGATCCGAACGTGAAAACATCCAAGGAGCTTCCCTACTCGCAGGGATGGGACACCTAAGGGTAGGTTTGGGTTTCCTACGTTTTTGCATGTTTAGAGAAGCAGGAATTTAGAACCACCGAAGCCTTTTAGAGCCGACTTGCTCCCACACTTAGGGTTCAGTTAATAACGTCTAACGCTGATGCTGTCTTCTCTCCTACATCCAGCTTGTATGCTGGTTAGCACTGAGGCCCCCCGCACTGCTGACCAGCGTCGTCAGTGGGAACACACGAGACCGCTGTTTGTTTCCGTTAAATGAGAGGAAAACTCAACCTACTTCAAAGAGGGAAGAAGACTCAAGTATTCTTTTTCCTGTTGTAGTAAATCTTGGACTCTCTGGCGTGTATGTAACCACAATGGAGCATATTTTCACCTCTGCTTGAGCATTGAGGGGGGACGCAGGGGAGGACCATTAACTAAAGCGGTGGGATCTGATGGAAGGACAGGCCAACATGGAAAAGCCCAAGGTTCCCTTTTAGCCACAGCAGGTACAAAGTGCCCATTAAACCAAAGTTTCTCAAACCAAGTAAAATAGCAAAAGGCAGGCAGTATTGCCTGATGTAAAAATAATTAGGACGCACTAAAGTAAAACACTGGCTATTATGCACGTCACAAGAAAGGTTGAAGTGTGTTTTAAAAGAACAATATAATATAAATTTGTTTATTTCTTTAGTTGTTTTTTTGTTTTATCAATGATTTTTTATGGGTAATTCAAACATAATCTGGTTTGCCTGCAACCTACAACATCAGCATCCCCAGAATCCCTCGAAGCTGAAGGGGTGTTAGAGGTCATCTAGTTCAAATCAAGTATTTTAGAGACGGAACCTGGCGCTTCAGGACAGTGTGGGACTAGATCACGGTGACAGAGAGGTGGATGGAAAAAAAGAGAATGGGACAACCCTTAAATACTTCATAAGTGTTAAAGATCTTAAATATGATGCCTATATATTGCAGAAAAGTTACAGCTTTCTCTGTTGATAAATTTCGTAGTTTTTGTTCATTTATGGGAGCATGTATAAAGTTTAAATATGTATGTATGTGTTTAAATATATACACATACAGCTAATTTGAAAGCACAGAGGTGCAATGGCAGTGATTTTCACTTAAGAAATATCTGCAAGAAAATGTTTGAGATGAAGGTAGAGAAAACAAATGTTTCTAGAAGAAAATGTACTACAACACCCTGCCTGCTCCTCTGCCCCCAGCACTGAGCACAAGTCCACAACCCCCCAGCGTGCAGGGGTCAAGGCCATGACCCTCGAGGAGAGAGGAGGCGGCGGTGGGAACAGGAGGTGAAGGGAGGAAAGGAAGATGAATGGGCCCCAGACCTGTCTGTGCCCACTCTCAAGAGCAAAGCTGTGAGTTACTGTTGATGCACTAACAGGCTCCCTTCCCTCCGTTTAAAATATTGAGCACGCGCGTCCTGAGGCAGAGCGACTGTCTCAGTCAGAGTGGAGCAGAAATGACGCAATGCGTTTTACTTTCCAATTAGCTGACTGATGAGAATTCAGGAGAAAATGTCTAAACTGAGTGAAGAGGGAGGCGTGGCTCTCGTTGTAGATGTTACAACGAACTCGTGAAGTGGAAATGTCCCTGCCTCCTGTAGCGTAGGGTAGCATGGTTCTGGGGACACACGCTTTCCAGGGGTTCTAGAAAATGGTAAGTGTAACTGTGGAAGGGTAGCGACAGGCTGAGACGCTCAGATGGGGTGGCAGAGCAAACGCTCTCCCTGAAAAATCAAGTCACGGTCCAGCGACACCTGCGGAGTAGCTGCCATCTGGGGGTCAAAGAACGTACAGCAAAATTACGTCTTCTTCACAAGGACTAGCCAATGGACTGAAATTTCTGAAAGCCGTTTCTGTCCATGTCGCTGAAAACTGGCTTGGTTCTGAGTTTCAGAGCCCAAGGAAGGGGAGCAAGAGAGAACATGGTTCCAGGTGTCCTCTCGGGAGCCTCCCCTGTTTGAATTAAATTACACATCCTGACACCCCGATGGTTACCAGGCTCAGAAAGCCATGACGTAATGTGGCGACGCTTCCCTGTACCAGGCAATTCTGTGACCACACGCACGGATCTTCTGGGGGGGGCTGTCGTGTGCGGACCAGAGAATGGACTAGAACAACATCTGACCAGGCCCTCCGCTCCTGCCTGCTCCGGAATGGCTTCTCCTGCGTCACAGATCCGCTCGGAACGTCAATGAAATATTTACGAGACACTTCACGGCCCTCCCTGAATGGTAATATGGGAATAGCAGCCCACGTTCGCTAGAAGAGGCAGAAATGTTTGCCCTTCCCGACTGGGGCCGCTGGTCTCTGAGTTTAATTCGAATAATTTGATAACTTGAAAAAAAAAAAATTGAGTACCTACTCTTTACACGGTCCTACTATGTACAAGCACCTACTATGTGCAAGTGCCAGATGTGGAAATAAAAGTGAACTTTCCAAGACTAGGGCATTTGTCATAAATTACAACATTTCGCATCACTTAACTCACACCATTTCCCACTGAGCTTAAAAGCTAAATGAGATGCAAAATACTCACCTTTTTAGCATTAAGCTTTTATATGGCTCCCTACCATACAACACTGTCTCAAGTTAGATAAAGATCCTGCATTTTCTACATATTAACATATATTTCCACATTTTATTCATTAGGCTTTTGAAAGCATTTCGGCATGCAGATTCCACTTATTGAATCCAAAAATAAAAATAGCATCAAAGTCTTTTTGCGACTCCCCACACGCAGTCAGGAAAAAATGATCAGATGCTCAAAAATGTAAAACGCAATTTGTGCCGTGCCCCATTTACTACAAAATCGCCCCGAACGACGTGTTTTCTGCAGTGTGTACCGTCTACGGCGCCAGGGAAACTGGATCTGCTTCGGGAACGAATAAAGAACATTGCATCTGAAATCAGCTAACTCTGCTCCAGCGCTCTGAGAAACTATTTGTTATGATATTACTTCCTGTCAAGCACGTAATGTGATATTTTCCTCAATAAAACTAACCACTGCTGTAATTCCAGCTTCCCTCCTTTTCCACTTTTTAAGCCTTGACCGTTCAAACAGTGCAGACCTGGAAGTCTCCAGCCAGTCTGACGTGCCCACGGCACGGTTAGTACCTGGACAGGGCCCCACAGACAGGCAGGTGAACGGGTGATAGGTGAGGTCCTTACCTGCCCGCAGGCCAGGCCCATTCCCCGCTCGCCCATGCCGTGTGGACAGGACAGGTTCAACTCCAGCGCATCTGCTCCGGAAGCCTGGGTGACGTTCGAGGAAAGGGAAGGAAAAGGCAAAGCTTTATTTGTGATGCAGTACCTTTACACCACAGTTCACTCAGCACTCGATCAAATTTGAGCTCCCTGCTCTCTCCGAAACAGCCACCTCGTGAGGTGCGTCCTGGCTCTCACACCGGAGTGCATGTGACAGCAATCCCAGGTCTTTCTTCAGCGCTCCTATGAGGACACGCCCTGCTCCATGTGGCCTAGCTCTGTGTCTCGAGTTCTGACAGTCCCACGATTAGCGTCCCCATTTTACACACGAGAAAACCGGAGCCCAGGGGCCAAAGGACAAGCCTGGGTATCCAGAGATGCCGTGGAGATGCTCACTCAGGTCTGTCTGACCTGACTCTGTCCTGCCCGGCACAGCATCTGTTTTCTCAGGAACACGACTCACTAGTTCCGGGTAACTGGTACTGTGAGCAGCTGTGCGCAGAACATATGAAACACCAGTGGGAAGGGGTCCAAGTAAAATTTTAAATGTTTTTAACTGGAAATCAATGTTACTGTATTTTTGTAAGTTCCAAGCTTGGAAATAAGAAGCATGGGGATTCTGTCTTAGTTTCAAAATGAAATAGGAATCTTTCTCATTTGATTCATTAACTCCTCAGTAAACAAAAGGGTCCTGGAGAATGAACGAACACGTTCACTCTAAGAACACTCAGAGCACCGTGAGATTCTTG
Source organism: Macrotus californicus (assembly GCA_007922815.1). NCBI lineage: Eukaryota > Metazoa > Chordata > Mammalia > Chiroptera > Phyllostomidae > Macrotus > Macrotus californicus. The sequence continues at coordinate 82,314 of VMDR010000502.1, forward strand.
AGAAGTCTCCTGTGAAGAGCTCTGAGAACAGCCACACGCCTTCCTGCAGTTTAACGCGGTGATCCGCGGAGCGAGCGGTAAGCTAAGTGACCCAAGTTTCACGTTCTTCCACCTCACTTCTAGGACTTCCTGGACGCTGCAATTTCTCTTTAAGTAAGACCGACTAGAAACTTGAACCCTTGTGCATAATATTAGAACGGGTTCACCAAACCACACAAAGCCTTGAAGAAGTCCACTAGCTTCTAAGTGTGTGACCAAGAGCCATTTCTTCGTGACCTCTCTTTTCTTCCCAATTGTTCAAATATTTTAGCCTATTTGTTTCTGCCTTATGCACTTTCAGTAGGACCCCAGCAGGCAGAAGAACCCTAATTAGCTCTTCTCTTACCCAGCTTCGTTCATCGGTGGCCTGCTTTTCCTTCTGCAGACTGGTGAGAGTTCATTTGCTTCTTCTGCCCGGTTTCTGCTTCCCTAATTCAGTTATGAAATGCTTCCTGTTATTGGAAAGTTACTTTAAGTCACGCTATTTTTTTTTTCCTGCTGATTTGGCGGTGACCATGGACAGCACACGGCTGGCTAGGCTGAGTTCCGTCCCAGGGCCAGCGAAGGAACACTCCATCCTGCTCAATGGGTCAGAGTGCGCAGAAGCCCGACAGGTCCCGTGCATCCCTGTGACGTGCCTCCGTCGGGTCTCTCCTCAGACACTGCCAGTCCTGAGCTCTAGTATAGATTTCATCTCACACTGGCTGTCAGCCCAGACTCGCATGACGAGCCTGACTCCGACATGGCCCACTGGGACTCTCTGCTCAGAGCAGGGTGGCCACCTGGTGTCATCAGCCGTGCCTCTCCCTGGACTTCCTGTTTCATCTTTCATGTGTGGTCACCGTTGGTGATCCCTCATCAGGTCCCCGGCTTAAACCCTTCATTATCCATCAAAGAATGCCCACTGGTGGTCAAGCCATGTGCCTGGAACAAGGGGCTAGGCTGCTGGGAGCCAGAGAGGGGTCCACACCTGCTGGGATCCGCAGGGCAGAGATTAGAGAGCTGGGACACCATCGCCAGCCACCCTTTCTGAGATGCTGAAGAGGAAAAGCACAGGTGGAGGCAGACCCAGATGTGGGAGAGCCGGGAGCTGAAATGATGAGGGCAAACTTCTTTACGGAAAAAATAACTAGAAGTTACAAATGCAAAAGGAGGACCAGGGGCTTGGCGGTGGCATGTACAAGTCAGGGCTGTGAGGCTTGTACGTCACTGGGTGGGAAGGAAGGCAGGGCCGGGCTGCGTGGGACTCAGAGGGCACAGTCAAGGGTTTTGCATCTTAAGAAAGATAGTGGGAAGGCTTCAGATGTACTGAGGCCACAAGTTCAGTGGGACCTCCTGGATAAGCTCAGAAAAGGCTGGGAGGGATGCAGACGGAGCCACACCCAGTGTCCATGCATCCTCCAGTCCCATGTCCTCGCTCGTCACCCTCACTTTTGCCACTAAATTAAAAAGAAACCTTGGCCCCTGTTGTTGTCCTCCCATTGCCTGTCATTGCCACTCACAGTTCCCTCAGGGTGACAGCTGGGTTCATCAGAGCCACCACACCTGCCAAAGTGTAGGGCAAGGGGGGCCCGTGCCCAGGCCTGACCCCGCACTCCGGCCTCTCCCTCCAATTTTGGGTTTAGAAGAAGCATCTCACAACATGCTGTGGGGTCAGGCTTCCCGGGCAGCTGCCCAAAGACAGGAACCAGGGAACACCTCTGGCCACTCACTAAGCTGCTGTGCCAGGATGGCAATGACCCGCACGGCATGCCTGCCTCCAGTGTTGCACCACTGGCTCCACTTCTTGTGAGCACCTTCACATGAGCTTTACTGCACCTCTGCCTTTTCAGCTAACCCACACCAGGAGAGCAATGGGTTCAAGATCTGTTCAAATGAGTTCAACTTCTAGTAGGACCTGCTATTGTGAGCCTCCGGCATGGTCCCGTCCCGTTCAGTCGGGTTCTGATTACACAATTGAATTGTGAACATTCCTGCAGAGCTGAGCCTGTATCTTACTTGCCTTTGTGTTGGCTGGCCAGGACTTTGCACACAGTAGGTGCTTCAAACAACTTCCCTCGCATGGAAGTGAAACGGGCTCACTGTCCCAGAAATGCGGGAGAGGTGGAGGTCACAGGCTGACTGAGCGAGCTGAGTAGAGCCCAAGGGCGCTGCTGATGCACACCAGGCTGTGAAAACGCTTCCAGAGGCGGCTTCCTTCCTGTGAAGCTCCCAGCGTGGGAGGGTGCCAGACTAGGCCTCGACGTGCACAGAAGACCCCAGAGGGCGGGCATTCGAGGGTCGGGGTAAAAGGGCAGGTTCGGTTCTCTTTCCAGGAGAAATCAAAGCCTTCTCAAGAGTGTGCATGTAATCATGATGCTATGTGGGACATATGCCAACTTTTAAAAACAGCATTTCGTTGAATTTTCTGTATTCTAAGACTGTACTTGGGTTCTAGGCTTTCAGCACCCATGTGGCCTTCAATGTTTATTCAAAATAGGAAAACCAAATGGTGACCGCTGGTGAGACAAATGGACAATAAGGACCCTCCGCGTGCAAGTTTTCATCCTGGCACGGGGATTCTTGGACTCTGTCTGCTCACATCTTGCACACCTGCATCTCTTCTGCACGTCTTTCTGTTTTCAGATCGGAGAGGAACGAGCAGGTAGATTCCCCAGCTCCCAAATGCAATTCAAGTATGCATCCTCTATCAGGGGAGGGGCTGGCTGAACTTCACGTGTGTCCGTCATGCCGGTGGGTCATTTGCTGAATTGAGGTCGAGCAGGTATGAAATCTCAAGACTATCCCCACAAAAAACATGGAGGCTGGGGGTTGGTACAGTGGCTTCGGCTTGAACACCTTTTTGTTTCTGTTGGTTTGTTTTAATGTGGGCTCGTCCACTGTAAGTAAGTCTCTGTTTTAATCTGTCGGGAAGCGTGTGTTTGCCAATACAAAACCAAGTACGGACTCCACAAGCTTCACCGAGTGCTGGCTGGTGCTGCTCCGCCCCCCAGGGGACATGGAGGCCTAGGGACAGCTGGGGCCAGTTCCTCATTGGCAGGCCCTGGGCTAGTTCATATTTTAAGGTTATAGGAATAATTTTTTTCAATTGACACCATCTATAGATTAACCTCGATAAGCAGATTGCCTTCCTGTGGAGAGATTCTGCAGACTTTTGACTGAATGAAGGACACACACTTTTCTTTTAAATGATGTTTTCCTTCCTCCCTCCCTCCCTCCCTTCCTTCCTTCCTTCCTTTCCCTTTCTTCCCTTCTTTAGTCCCTTTTATTTTTGGCTATGAGAACTTAGAAAATGTCATTAAACCGCAGTTCAAGAAACCGATATGCGGTGTGAGAAATGTGAAGAACATCTTTAAGTTGGTTAGTATGTTACTAACACAACGGCTTTTTTTAGTTTTTCAAACTAACATTTGCGATTTTAAATACTCATTGCTGAGGAAAACATTTTTTAAAGCACTGGCTTCTGCAGAAGGGCAGAGAAACAAGCAGCGTGATAAAGCCATTCATCACAGTCAGCTTAAAATTGGCCAAGCTCACGCCAGGCACGGGCTCCGTGGAGGGGTTCACGGCCAATTAGGTAAATACACGTAGAAAATGGACCCAACACCGAAGATCACGAAGCCAATTACTGACCGTGTTTAATTTCACCCCCCAAGTCCCAGAAGTAATTTCCCCCTCACAGGTTTAAGATATCTAAATAAAGTGTAAAACCAGCGTTTCTGAACACTCGTGAAAGCCGCAGAGCAGTTCATAACGCGGAGTCGTCAGTGCCTAAGTACTGTCAAATTTAGTCTTCTATACACCTGGGAGGTTTTCGAGACATCCCCAGCGAAACCCAGCTAGAGCATTTTCCAGGACAGCACGACGGACATCAGTGTATGATCGTAAATGTGTGTTTTTCACTTGAAACGCCAATTCGGGGCCCCTGGTTGGTGCGCATTCGGGCAGGATTCAGCTGAATTTACAGAAAACCTGCTGAGTGGTGTTCCATTTGGGAGTGCCTTGTCCCTCCATTCCATGCATGTCTGTATCTGTGCTAGAATGTACTCGATGAACCTTTTATAGTTTAAATACTCAAGAGTTTTATATTCAAAATTTCTCCTCTCGCTGCTCACACTAGCTTGCCTAAAGGCAAGGCAAGATCAAGTCACACTCTGAAAGGCACAATTAGATTTTATCGTGACGTCCATCAGAATATAGAGTTTGCTTAATATGCAAATACAGAGTAAGTGGATGCAAAGAATAAAAGATTTTAGGGTGTGTGTGAAGTCCAAGGGACCACTTTCATAGTGTGCCGTCTTTTTGAATTCACATGTCCGTCGTCTGAATGAAAACGCTGGGTAAACAGATGGTACCACAGGTGTTTTAAGCTACGATTCCCATTCAGTTTCACTGCTACAGGGTTACTCTTCACGGCGAGGAAGGGCAGACGGCAAGACCCGGAGTGCCGGTGCGCTGAAGGGACCTTACGTACCTCGGCCATCTTCGAGAGCTCCGTCCAGTCGTTCTTGTTGTAGGTGCACATGAGGCTGGCGATCAGGATCTTCCGAAAGAGAAAACAACATCGTCAGTCAGTGAGGCTGCCGCACACGAGGGTGCACGGGTACTTACACGTGTACACTCGCAAAGGTAAACTACTACATGCAAAACTTAGTCACGCACCTGTTGAAAGACAAACCATTATAAAACAGCAGGTGATCATGGCGAAGGGAAGGAAAAGATGTGGGGCATCCAGCTTATCCTGGAGACTTCCTCATTTCTCTTTGATTACGTGAGCGCGTTACCTAACTTTCCTGTGCCTCGGCGTTCTCATTTTTAACACGAAGATAATATGCTGACTTTGCCAGCCACAGGAGGCAGTGGTGGGGATCACACAGATGTGTGGCAGGGGAAGGGTGGTCTCATTACGCAATGGCACAGAAATGTTTATTGATAGAATTGCTGACACAGCGAAAAGGTTTCAAGCCCTGGGAAAGAAATGAGCCAGCGCCTCCTCCATCATCTCTCCTGACAGCGTGGACAGCGACACCCTGCCTAGTCACAGCGCATGACAGTGCTCAGTGTGTCAGATGCTGGTGCCTGAAGTGCGGTCCTGTGGAAACCTGGCACTGGAGGCTGCAGACGGGAGTGGTCCCACCCTTGCTCTGAGGCCAGAATCCAGATGAGCGCCCTGACTCTGTTGAAGGTGGCTGGCCCGCCCACCCTGGGGATGACACTGAACTTCCTCGCTGGGTAAGCGGGCATCATAAACCCCCGCCTAGAAAGGTAGCTGGAGAAATCACTGAGAGTTCTAACAATGAGCTCAGCACGGTCTGGATGGCTTTGACCTCACTGCCCGACTGAGCCGTTCTCAGAGCTTTTTCTCCCCGTTGTCCAGACAGAGATGCTGAGGCACAGCAGCCTCAGGGCCACCGAGCTGAGGGGACGGCAGTCAGGCCTCAGGCCCAGGCCACCAGCCCGTCTGTCCCCTCGGTTTTCCGGCCCCAAGTAGGTATCCCACACACGTCAGTGATTACTTTGCTATTATGGCCATTTAAAGACTGTGAGACCGAGCCGCAGACGCTGTGCCGAGGCTGAGGCCACGGAGGCCAGCAGGGTCACTCGGAGCCACTGCATGCAACCACACGCAGCTTTTCCATGTGCAGTCTCAGCGCCCCCAAGGTCACGTAGAGAAACAGAGAGAATGCGCCTTGTTTCAGTGGTTACTCTAAGGATGCAGGGAACGGGCAGGGCCCCAGGCCTGTTGCCAAAACTTCAAGGGCAGGGCTAGACCCAAAGATCCGGACAGAAAAGAACAACAGTTTTCGCTTCAGATACTGCTCCTCCTGTGAGGAAAGTGAGGAGCAGCAGCAGGCCCATGTACTCAGAAGCTTCAGGACATGAAACAAAGTAAGACAAAAGCAACCAGAACAGAAACAGGCCTCCGGTTATGACAAAGTGACCCCTTCATTAACTTCCCAGGTGAGTGTGCACCCGCGTAGCGTCCCCGAAGCCCCAAGGGTGGGGAGGGAGGACAGCAGGGACAGCCCTCCCCCAGGTGGGCGGGCCCCACACTGACCACAGGATACCTGCGCCCACCCAGGACTAGCACGGCCCCTCTGTACTAAAGGATGATTTTAAATTGGATAAGGCTGTATTTGTTCGAATGTGCACTGATTGTACCAGGGCTGCTCAGAGTCATCATTTGCCTTCTGGGTTCCAAGGATCACGAGGGAAAAAACATGACCCCAGAGAATCAGCAGGGGATGCTGGTGGGGGGCAGACACTCGACTGAGAGGGAACGGAGCCCAGTGAGGAAACCACATGGGAGAACAGTAACAGGTTCGATTTTAGTGCCTTACGTGGAAACTGTCCAGTGGGCATCTTGTCAGTGAGGACATCAGTCGTGCCTCTGGACACAAGAGCCTAGAATTCACTAGAGAGGTCAGAGAGGAAGATGTGCATTCAGGAGACATCCGCGTACAAAAGTAGGTGGAGCCCCCCGGGCAGGGGACTTCCCAAGGTGGGAGAGTAACACGGAAAAAAAAGAAAGGGCCTGGGACTGACCTAGAAACACATGACCTGGAGCCACTGCCCCCCACACTCCTGAGAGTGTGAGAGAGGAGGGAAGACCATGGGTTTGGTGACACAGAGCCCCTGTGCCAGAAGGCTGCCGTGGGGTGGGACCTTCAGAGTCAGCCTGGAGCAGTGGGGTGAGCAGAGCGGAGGAAGTGCAGACGAGCGGCCCACAAATCTCTCGTAAGGCTCGGGGGGCCGGCGAGTGGGAAAGGAGGTGGCGGACGATGGGTCGTGGGAGGCACGCCTTCCAAACTGCTAAAGCATGACACTCCACGGTCAGGTTATTCTTTTGTAATCACACTTCCTTGTGGAATAAGTGAAGTGATCTTATTGAGATTTTTCTAAATGAACGAAGCTTGGAGACCAGAAAGTAAGGTGGAGAAAAACATGGCCCTCCCCGCTGGCTCCTGGCTGGCTCTGGGTCGGACCCCGTTCTCTGTCAGTCTAGGCGCTCTCTCTCTCTCTCATACACATACACGCACACGCATGCACACGCACACACACGCAGCTGGCACTACTCTGAGCTCCCATCACCAGGCTGCGAACTGCCAGGGAACTCGGCCAACAGTTCGGCATCCAGACACCCTGCACTTTTAGTAGGAAAAACTGCCAAGTGACAAAGGTGAACAACAGTCGATTCCAATCAGAAGAGTCCGATTTTGTCAAACCGTTCAACTAAACTGGTGCTAGCACTGCCAGGATCACATGCAGAAGGAAAAATAGCACGGGACAAGTGGCTTTCAAAGACATCTAAATGAAGAAAACCTGTCGGATAAATAGTAATTAACCGCGCAACATTTGCGTTTTCAGTGGCCTTTGGACCTCAGTGCGGCACAGCAGCGCTGGGGTTGGCTCATGTTCCTGGGACACCGACGCTGGGACAGGGCACGAGAGCGAGGCTCACAGTGCCCGTCATCTCCCGTGACCACTGTTGACTTCATGCTCACACGTGGAAATGGCATTCTTAAAGTTGTCTTTCTATACTCTTCTCTTTGTGTATTTTGGGACCCAGCAATGCCTTGCTCGTACAACTACTCCTAACATAGAAAACTAAACAATAGGCACAGTTTCCACTGAACAGCAGAGACGTTTCCCACTGGATCAGGGGAAAAACGCCACCGAAGACCACTCGGGAACCTTGGGAACCGCGGCGTTCCCTCTCCTGCCGATCACTTCTTAGTGACCTTGAATCCCGTCTGTCCCCACTGTCGGACTGTGTCTAGGAGCTGGTTCCCCCAGGTCACCCTGGCAAATGCAGCGGACACTTTTCGGCCCGAATCTGCACCGGAACTCTCAGCGGCACCTGGACCACCCCAAGCTTCCGGAACCCTCCTCCACGTGAGCGTTGGAGACAGCCCTCCCCTCCTTCCTATGCTCTGATTCCTTCTCTGCCTGTGGGTGTCCCCAGGGGCTGCTCACGGGTGGGCCTGTCAGTGTCGCTTCTCTCGTGTCCTCTGGGTACCACGATCACAGGGGTTTCAGATCATCCCTCAGTGGAGAAAACGCCTCCCACCCGCTTTCTCCCAAGTGCAAGAGCAGCAGCCCCAACCACCTTCTGGCCCTAAATGCCATTTGCTCAAACCCAACCCTACACTCCTCCCCCTGGATGTTGCTGTTTCTCTCATTACATATATGCTCATATGCCGTCCTCTTGTCCCAAGTTAGAAAACGAGGAGCTGGCCTCCGTTTCCTCTCTGCCTGCACCCAGTTATTCACCAGGTCTCCCACTATCACTGGCTCTCACCATTGGTGGGGCATCGAAATCACTGGGAGAGTAAAAATAATAACAATGAAAATGCCCCTAAGGACTCTGAGTTTGTTTGCACACAGTGAGGCCCAGGCCGGGGAGTCCTCCGAGGATCTCCAGGTCATTCTAACGTGCAGGGGAGTCTGAGCATGCTGCCCACGCCGCTCCCCAGAGAGCGTGTCTCAGCGTCCCTGCCCGCCATCCTGTCTCTCAGTGAAGACCCTTGCCACGCTCCATCCCAGGCTTCAGTCTACGCAGGTTGACAGATCCTTCTAGGAAGGTAGGCCTGCTTCAAATTCAACTTCAGGATAAAACCCAGCTCTTTAACCCTGGAAACATGGCCAGGGCGAATCTCTGGCTGTGGCCAGGCTGAGGCACTTGCGTCCTGAAGGGAGCATGTGTTCTGCGCTCGCCTGGCCATGTGTCTGCTCCTCATGTCTGGATGAATAAGGAATGAGTCCTGGGCTCCCGGAGCATATGGTGCAAGAGAGGAGACACATGTAGACTGACACAAAAGTAATTAGAGGGCGTGAACCGGGACAGAGCGAGAGCAAAGGGAAGGGGTGGCGGCTCGCACCTGCGTGACTCGGGGAAGGCTCTGCAGGGAAGTGACTCTCAGTCGACTCTGCAGTCAGCTGTGGGTGTTCACTGGAAGCTGATGCGACAGACAGAGGCAAGCGTGCTGAAGGTGGAAGGACAGCAGGGCAAGGACGTGGGGCACTGTGTTTAAGGAACATGCTGTGTTTAAGGGACCCCAAGCGGTTCAGTTTAACTTCAGGGAAAACTCATGGCCACACTCCATGAAGGACAGAGCCCAACACGTAGGTGGGAACCAGGCTTATTCAGGCAAGGGGCTAAAACAGGGGCTCCTAATCAGCCAGGCAGTGGGTCTGAACCTCAGATCATCCTGCCGTGCACTCCCGCTCACACTGGACGTCGCCCTGCCTGGGAAGCCTTTCCCATGCCTTGCCTCCCCTGGCTGGCAGGGCCCCTCCTCTGAGATCTCACGGTGCAATTACAGCGTGTTAGACTATGGTATGGGTTCAATAGAAAACCAAGGTTTGGTGGGGCAGGGCCCATTTTCATCCTTACGTCTCTAGCACCTAGTATTATACCTTGTTCATAGTTGGAATTCAGTAAGTATTTGCCTCAAAGGAATATTAACATAGGTATCTGAGAAGAGGAATTCCAAGTAGTGCATCCTTTTTACTACCAATTCCAAAATCTAAATGGAAGTGAATTTCTACGTGCTAGAGAGAGATGGGGAGGACAGGCAGGTGGTGCCAGGTGGGAAGCCCAAGCACCTCCCACAATCTGTGAAGGGCACTCACCATCGCAGCGCAGTGCCGCTCACATCTGTTCACGCACTCACACGCAAGGCACACTTTCACATACACCGCCTCACTTATTCCACACGGCAACGTGGAATTCAGGAAGCCTTACACTGAGAATAATGGGCACGGGTGACCCAGGTTATTTTACCAGGGTTACACTAATCAATAGCGGAGGCAAATACTCCCTGTACTACACCAAGACTCTCCCACATTGATTTCCTATCCTTTCAATTTGCCTTCGAGAATCCAGCTGATTTTGCATCCTTAACCCTCTTGTGGTCGATGATTTGGAAAAAAGTGACCCTCCCTGTCCCATGCCCCTCCACCACGTGATGGGAGTGGGGGACGTACTCACCCACCCGTGGATCGGGGCTGGCTATGTGGCTTTTCTGTTCAGTGGCACGTGGGAGAGGGGATGTGTCTGTGCCCCACTGAGGGCCTTGTCCTCCGCTGCCTGGAAATTCTGCCCAGTGCACAATGAAGCTGGCATAGGCCGCTGAAGGACTCAGGACCACCTGGGACAGGGCTGAGCCACCCTGCTGCGGCCACCAGTGACCAGCTGGCCCCTCGCTCACCCGGAAGTTGGCTACAGATGGGGGGAGGCCAGTGGAGACCAGAAGAACCACGCAGCTTAGCTCAGCCCTACTTGCTCACATACGGAATTGTGAACTGAATTGACAGCTGCTTCGATTCGCTGCATTTGAGGTGTTTTGTTATGTAGCGAGAGCTGACACCCCTGCAGTGGGTACAGCCGTGGCAAGTAGGCTCGGAGGTGCCTGGCCCTGTGTTAACTGAGCATGCCACACGCTAATCTGCAACCCTTAGACAACACGGCAACTCGAAATTATCAGCCCCATTTTACAGGGAGGAAAAAAGAAAACAAACCTTATTTCAAGACAAACAACTACTCATGCTTGTTCAGCTAATAAGAGTGAATACAAATGTTTGAACTGTCCGGCGATAAATGTTTTTATAAATAATTTTTCATGTTTTTTAATCGCCTATTCATAGACAAAGTAGCAGGTTTATTATTACATATGGCAGATTTAATTCAATGTGGGCCAGTATTTATTACTGTCATTCTTGGGGGCTGATCTTACTTCTGTTCTTGGCCAGTGGGTTAATCCACCCTAACTCCACACATACCACCTAAGTGAGGCAGGCAGACAAAGTGCCCTGGAAACCCCGAAGTCGGACAGGACATCGAGTGAGCAAAGCCCAACGAGACGGCGCACCGATTCCTAAGGACACAAACATGCTAAGAAACGAACACAGGGTGGAGCGGGAATGGTATAACCGGCCCTTGATCTCAGCATGCCGAAGTCCCCTAGAGCCACGGTCACCAGAGGTCCCTTCAGGCTGCCTCTCTCCCTGTGCTGTCTGTCGGTCTTCTGATGGCACCGTCCTGCTCTCTGACAGTGTCTGTCCCCGTTTACTCTTCTTAGGGCCAACGCAGGGCTCGTTTCTATCCTAACACCCTCAGCGATGTCGGACCCAGAATCGCTGCTATCCCTGGGTACTCGAGGGCGAGCCGCCTGCCTGTACCCCAGATGTGTGTTTATTGACACCACTGTGTCCTTTCCCTCCACACAGTGGGGACATGCTGATGTCCATTCGCCTTTACTACCACTTGGTTCAGCAGAGCACTTGATCACTGCCCGTAGGAGGAAGGGTGGCCTCTTGCCTTTGAAAATTTTCCTGGCTCCCACCTGTGAAGGCTGCAGTCCTTGCGGCAGGCGCGGAGAAGAAGCACCTGCACGAATGGCTGTGAGCACATGTTTGCACCGCTCTAAGCCATTTCCTGTCTCCCTTGCACAACTTGAACCAACAATGTCCAACCGGGTCTGGGTCGCCCCATCACTGCCGACCCTTCACCGAGGCTGCGGTAAGTCAAGGGAAGTCCTAAGATCTGAATTCGCTGCGCGCGCGCGCGCGCACACACACACACACACACACACAAATGTGTTCCTTGCAAGAAGCCTGTGGCCGAAACTTGATCTTGCTTTTAGCTGAAAGGTCACAGGAGGCGGCCTGTGCAAACGTGGTTCATTCAGGGACACAGCCTCGCCAGGCACAGAAAGGGGCTGCTGGGAAGTGTCGTGAAGGTTCCATGGCCCAGTTTTCAGCCCTTTCTACTTAGAGGCGATCGCCAGTATTCACTTCATGATCTGCCTCTGTAAGTTAACAAGGCTAATAACTAACAGAACACGGTGGAAACTCTCACGGTAATTACACGGAGTAGAGCGCCACGTGAAATAGCTGGGGCGCTTCTTCCCGGGGCACACACACATAGCACGTGGGTGTCCTGAAGATTACTGTAACATTTCCGGTAGAGATTTCAAGTCCCCGGGTGGAAGCTTTATGTCGGTGCTGTGTCATGTGACTACTTTAAGAGAGCGAGCTCTCTTGCTCTCACTCCCCGGGGTTGCATGTTCGGAGCACACGCAGCTGGACGGTCCTGCTGGGGAGGTGGACGTGTGTCATGGGTGCCGGCTGGGGAGCTTCTTGGGGGACACACACTGCCTTCCATCTCCATAAATGTGCGTCCCTGTGGGCTGGCATTGCCTGTTCTGCTCACAACATGCCTAACACATGTTAGGGACTCACCAAATACTTGTGGAAAGAAGGAGCAAATAAAAGAATTCTTAAAATGCAAAAAATGCTTGTTAAATGCAATGGCAAGAAGGCAAGGACTCCTGGGAACAACCGAGTCTTTGCCAGCTCTGTCACTACGCCACGGGATCCTGCAGGAAAGCTTCTATTTGGGTCACTGTGGAGCCAAGCCTGGGAACCTCTGCCCGGGCTGCCGCCTCCGCCTTGCCTGTCCTTCCCAGACACCCACGGGCCTTCTCCACTGCCACCGTGTGGGGGACACTCCGCCTACGATGACAAACCACTCCCCGGCTCTACTTCCTTTTCATGGCAGTGTCTACAGTGCTGTTTTCTTAGTTCACATGTTTCATGTCCTTCTCCCCACGGCTGGAATGGAACCCAGCCAGGGCAGGGATCTGTCCTGGACACAGCACCGTGCTGGCGCGGCTCCGCCCCTGGGGAATGAGCATGTAAGCGCTGACGCATCATTTCGGGGTGCTCCTGCACCAGCTCCTGATCTGTAAAATGGAATCCGCTGGTTTACCAGACTTATCTCATAGGGATTATTCTGAAAATTACATGGTATTACATATTTGACCTGGACTTTCACGAAATTCAATGATTGTTTTTATAACTAAGGGAATAATGTCATATTCAGATTTGCCATTTCCTACGATTTGGCGAGAGAGCAAACAATGACATTTTGGAACAGAGCAATCCTTTGGTTTTAAATATTCACAGATAAGATTTTTAAAAGTATGTCACTGGAAAGGGTACAAGGCATCATTTTCCTGTGCCCTTTGATCTTTCTGCAGCATCACAGTGTGGGCGTAATGTGTCTGTATATTCACGTAGTTTTAACAAAGAGATGGCTCCACAGAAGGAAATTTTTATGCATTGTTTTATGTTTTATAAATTTTTAACAATTATTTTAAGATTTCATTAAATGCTAGAAAACATTTATATCAAGGACACGTTTTCATTAAATTATGTTTCTTGGCTGATGTTGCTTTGTCAGAATTGAAATTAAATTGTTTCCTACTTAGAAAAACTTGTGGGAACTGTGGGCCCCGGATTTGTATGTGTCCCTGGATGGGAGGGCCTGGCCAGGGCCACCGCAGTGCCCAGACGCCAGGCTAAGGACACAGCAGCATGCTGGGACCGGGCACAATGTGGGGCAAGGAAAAGACGGGGCAGTGGGTGGCAGGGAAGAACCATGCCCTGCACCTGGGAGGTCCACATGCCTTCGAACCACAGAGCTAGACGTGTCCCTTCTACCCGCGCTCTGCCTGAGACACAAGTGCTTCCGTTGTCCCGTCTCTCCTCCTCACTTCTGCAGCTGTTTGGCCATCACCCTGCTCCCTGGGGAATGGCCTCCTTCAGCACCCACCTGGAGACAGGCAGGACAGGGTGCTGAGCGAGAAGCAGGAGAATGAGACAGCAGATGAGCCCAGTGTCACTCTTCTCTGCCCTGCCTCCTCTTCTCCATCAGGCACTGTCCCATGCCCAGCTCCCTCCCCGCAATCAGACCTTCCAGTCCCGGGGGTTCTTTCCACAGTTCAGTCAGTGGGCTCCCTCCGCCTTCACTTGCAGCTGCCAGCATGGGCGACCTTGGTAAACAGCCTGGAAACACATCTCTCAAGGCTCCACCTTTCAGGGTGATGATTAATACAACGCCACGAATGAAACATTCCCTGCATCACTGAATATTGATAAATGATTCCCTTCTCCTGATACGCTGCTAATACTCAGGAATCAACCAAAGATGTTCCCAGCATTCTGTACACACCTCAGGGTTTCGTCTGCATTCCAAATTCCAGTTCAAAATGCTCCCTCTCAGAAGGCTGGCACAGCGACTTACAACAGAGAAAAGGGCAGAGCCTTCTTCAAAGCGACCGGCACCTTCCCGTACCAACGGATGTGCTGGCACATTTGCTCCTCCTTTGCATCCTATGAAGCTGAAACCGCGCGCGCAACAAAGTCCCCGTTACATCCCGTTTCCTGGTGAATGAAGACGCTCAAAAAGCAGCACGACCTAATTAAAGCCAAGAAATGGTATTCGAGCCGCGCTTACACGCACTCGTACGCACAGAGCGTGCAAAGGGCACTCACCTCGTGACACACACAGAAGGAAACCAAACTTCTCTGCTTAATGAGTCACTTCATAAAATTTTTCTACTATCAGTATTAGCTCTTTCAACTGCTGGGCTAAGACACGTTTTTCTGTCATCGATGCATCAGCACTTCCAACGCGAAGCCAACAACTTGGGGGCCGTCTCAGAGTTTGAAGTTCGACGCTTCCCTCCCACCCCGACAGTGATACACTGAAAGTTGGCAAGTAACTAAAACAGTACCGTTTTCCTCTGAGATGCCCCTTTTTCTCTTCGTTCATACTTTCTCGCTGCCCATGAATGCACAGACGTCGAGACCAATGCTGTTTTTAGGGAAAAACAGGAGGGTTGTTTTATACTCTCTTCTCTCTCACACAGAATTACATGATCTTCGGAACTTTCAAATCGGGTAAGAGGAAAGTAGCCTTTCCGAAGGAAGTAATTACTTGGCCAGGGCTTGTAGTCCTTTAAATTAAGGGGAGGATATGCATTTTTCTAACAATCTAACATTGTCCAATTCGAAAGTCAGTTTAAAAATTAAATCTGTAAGCATACCCTTGCCTTAGGAAGTACAGTGTTACGGCATGCACAATTAAGACTCCGGGAAAAGGGATAAGGCTGCAATTCTGGGCCATCAGATACTTTGTTTTGATAATCACTGTGTATCTTCAAAGAGCATTTAAAAGGTACAGCACTGACTGTTTCAATGACTTGAAACTAAGGCAAAGAAGAGTCTCGAATAATTTGATTTAAAGGGCAAACTCCAGTTTGGGGCCTTCTGGATTATTTACCAACACCCCAGGTCTGCTGTCACCGAACAAAGGCAGAGCGCGCCACCCTTCCCTCCTGTACCACTGCACGCCACACAGGCCACCACAGGAGCATACCAGGAAAGCTCGTGAAGAGGACTTCAGTCCCAGACGCAGCCAGTCCCCATGTGTCTCACGGACCCTCCAAACCCACTTTCGCCTGCACAGCGAGGAATGCCTTTTCAGAAGGAAGGGTGACCATCTGCCACCGCTTTCAATGACCAAGAACAGGGGGCAAATGGTCCCTGGTCTTGTATTTGGAGCACAAAGTATAAAAGCAAAACAAAAGCCTCTTCCACTTGCACTAAATAAAAGAGCGAGAACAGATTGCAGAGAACGAGTGGAAGCTTCTTTGGGCACTGGAGGCCTCTTTCTGGAGACAAGGTGTCTGTCCCATGAGGGGCCAGGGGGGAGAAAAGGGGAGACAAACGTCCAAGGCCCCGGCCGGCCCGGCCCGCCCTGCCCCCTCCCCAGGAAGGGCTGTCTATAGCTTTGAAGGGCTGCAGGCCGGCTCGAGGGCTCCCTCCTGTCCGCTCCGAGAGCATCAGGGAGCTTCGCCGTTTCTTCGGGGAGAACTCACAATACAGTCAGAAGCTCCTGTCAGGAGCGGTTTTCTTCCTTTCCCCCTTGGGGATGCTCTTAGGTCTGCCTCCTGAATCCGGCCAAGCAACCGCTTTTCTCTAGTCAATATATTCCAGTGTCTTGCAGTACCTGTGCCTCACAGATACTATTCAGCCGAACCAGAAAGACTCACTGCATTTGCTAAACGTACGATATTTTCCCCAACATTATTCATGTACAGAATATAGATGTATGTGTATACAGAAACCATGTACAGATTCTGTACGTACACAGACATGCACACTTTCCGTCAGCTCCTCCAGTAACTGCACAGTGAGACAGGTTACTCAGCCACACACACACACACACACACACACACACACACACACACACTCTCTACAAACTAGAAGAAGTCCTAGTGTGCACATTTAGCCTTAAACACCTGCCCTCTTCTCACACTGTAATTTATCACACTCGGTCTTGCTTTCAGGTGGTTACCAGCCTTGGCCGAGCACACAGCAACTTCTGGTAAAGGAGGCCCTGAGCCCAAAGTCCGCAGTTGGGGAGCTGCAGGGGCCGTGAAGGTCACCTCATGGGAGGCTGCCCCTCCCTTATGCCACGGTCTCTAAGAAATGCCGGGGAAAGTCACTCTGGCAGATCAGCGGCTATGCTTCCCGTATGACAGGTCGCATGCAGTTTTGGCCCACCGTCCACCTCACGGTGCCGAGTCGGCGTCATCATCATGTCAATGCACCTTAAATAACTTCGTGGATGAATCTATTTGAGGCCTCTCTAAAGAATATTTATTAAACTGGGTGACTCATTCATAAAAAACAAACTCATTCATCTTTTCTACTTTTCCACTAAATTTTCCTTCATCAAACTAAAATTTCCGAGCTAGTAGTACAGCCCTTGTTACTTCACGTGAAGCTACCCTTCCTGAAGCTAACGAAGAAGAAAAAATCTTCCTTAAGGAAAAAAGCCAACTCTAGGAGACTTGTAGAACGAAGAGAGGGGAGAACCACTCTGTCGACATATTTCTCAAGGACTCCCTTACTTAAGCCAGGGTATTCTCCATTAATTGTTACATTGCAATTGTGATTTTGTGTCTGTCCCATCCGCCCAGAAAGGATACATACACCCTTCTGAATATGGGGCATCCTACCTGGATGAGCCATGCCCCCAACTGGTCCACGTTCAGCATCCCCTGGTCTTACCAGGACAAACGCAAAGGGAATGACCAGCCCCAGCAGGGGCAGTCCGATAGTGCTGATGCTTCGGACCACTGCCTCTCCCACTTCTCCTTCTGTCAGAATTTGGTGCTGAGTCACTTTTTGCTGAGAACCCGAAAAACGGCACAATACAGCATGCTTTACAAAGAGGGCAATTTGATTCTTTATAGCTTTGAAGGGCTTCAAACTGTGTCGTTCCCTTTACCTACGAGGACTCACTTCACAGGAAGCGGCCACTCCCTTGCGCACGTGGTGCAGAAGGGCATGGCCTCGTCCGTGGTCTCCTCAGGGCTGTGAGCAGAACAGGGTGGGCAACGTCCCTGGGGACTGGGCACGGGCTCCATTTCCCGGGATCACGGAGGAGCACATACTCCACTCTGATCCACCAAACATTCAGACTGCCCTCATGTTCAACTCTGAAAACATTATTTTGTTTCAGCAACTACATAGACAGCAGTATTTTTTTCCAACAGAATTGGATCCTGGAATGCTTGGAAGCCGCTGGCAGACCACCTCTCCTGGGGTCGTTGGCAGTCACCACACATTATATGGCGGAGAAAGATTCTATCTGGAAATCATTAGGGACCAAGGCCTGCGAAGCTATTTTCAAACACAGCGCAGCTTCAAACAGATGGGAGAGGGTTTCTGGGAGCTTCATTTGGGACAAGATGAATCCAAACCCTCTGGGTTAACAACCAACCTAAACCAGGACACGCTCACCAAAACCCCCTTTAGTCAAGGTCTGGCTTCAACTCCACCCCAAGAGATTTCTTTATGGACTCATGTTGTCTAACCACTGCCTCTCCACCTTGACCCTCAGATGGAACACAGCCTCACAAAATCAACTAATTTTCCAAAGAGTGGTTGGAAAGAGACTGGATGACAGACTCCCCTGCTTGCCGGCTGGCTGGCCACTTACCGGAAACATCCTTCCCTGAGCTCTGCACGGCTGAGGCGTCCTGTGATGTGCCACGAAGACCCCAGCGTGCGCACTTCTGAGCCGTGGGCCTTAGTGAGTTTCATACTCTCTTGGGTCCGTCACTGATGTTGGGGAGCTTCAATCTCCTTGTCTCTAACGTGAGCTAATAACGGTTGCCGTAGCAAGCTGTTCTTCTGTTTAAAGCATGTTTATTTGCCTGTTTCTACATCTGCCTCTAACCCTGGCTCCACCTCGACTTCTGAACTGTTTTAAGTGATGCACATATGCACTTGCCAAGGACGAGCTGGTTCCTCTGCCTCCTTAATGATCTAAAATTAGCATCTATTTCTTATAGGCGAATACTGAACACTGAATATGTAAATTTTAATTTCAACAAATTAGAAATCACAATACATGCCTCTCGACAGCAGAACTGTGTCAGCCACATGGTGGAAGCAAGCCTAAGAAGTACATTTCTTTTACACAGAGCTAAATATAGCAAGCAAAATATTCTTTAGACATTCTGTTCCCTGGAATATCTGATTTTGATTTTATTTTATTATGTTGTATTCACTTCCATTTTTTTCAACACGGAAATAAAATATGCTTCTTATTAAAACTCACCTAGAACATCAAATCCCATGCACTAAGAGTGTGAACACCGTACACCCTGTCAGGTCTCCGAGAAGCAGAGGAATTATCTTGTTATCAGTTTAATAACGGGACGCTGTAGGGAATGAGACCCTCCTGCTCACCAGCCACGCGGCCTCTCTGGGGAAATTCACGGCCGCGAGAGCTGTCAATCCAGCTGGATGCGGGCGGATTAAACACACCGCCTTCACTCCATGCATCTACTCTTTCTGCGACTCCTCAATAAAAAAGACTCCTCATTTGATAAAGACAAGCTATGCGGAATAGCTTGACATTCCTAATCTATAATCATTTTATTTTAAGAAGAAATTTTTATGGAGGGGTTAGTAAATAAATTAACACATTTTTTTTCCTCCTTTCTTTTTTTGCTTTAGTACAACCTGCATGGAGATGTTTCCGAGGTTCTCAGATAAATGAAGTATTAGTAATCACCTAGAGACGCGGGAAGGAGGTGTAAGACGCTGACTTAGCGATTTGCTTTGGTGTGCTTTCTGTAAAACACAATCCACCTTTGCTGTTTTGCATTGAAATTGCCTCTAGTTCTACTTCACATGAATAGAAAGCGATTCCTTATATTAAAAGCATCATGCATTATCCCATGAGAGAATATGACAAGAAAAGTAAAAATTATCAAGTATGTCCAACATGCAGCCATGGAGAAGGACAAGAATCTTCTCAGCACAGCCTTGCGTTGGAAGAACAAGCAGGAAGCCAGGAACCTGTCCGGCTGTGCTGTTACATACCCAGCCGTTTCGGTCTCCTAGGTGGCTGGTAAAAATTAAACTGCATTTAACAGACACAGGTCTTGGTTGATGCTGAGAAGCTATGACATCCTTGGCTTTTAAGGACTGAAAAGGGAAGGGCAGATACTGATAGAGGAAAAGAAATTCAGGATGGAAGTAGGGATTCTAGAAAAGGCCACTGAAACGCCCGACAGGTGCCGTGGCCCCGCCACAGATGGTGATGTTTCAGAGCGAAGAACAGGCCAGCTCGTCCTGAGGAGACTCCACCTGCCACTGTCCCAGTGCCTTCTGGGAAACCCAGCCAGCTGTCCCACCGGCACCAGCAAGGCTCTGTGCCTGAGACCAGACCTGTCCTCCCCCTCCCCCAGTCTTCCATTTTCAGAAAACGGAGACCCCCCAAACACACAGACACTTAATGGAGAATGAAGAACCCGCCCATCACCCTTCACTCGCCTGTCACCCTTCACTCGCCCGTCACCCTTCACTCACCCGTGCGAGGAGCCCTGGCCCCAGGGGTTGTCACAGCTGTGCCCACCACTCCTGCCACTTGAAGTCGCCCACCTCCTCCACGGGCACCACCCCGCTGACTCCCTGCACCAGGTCCCCCTACAGAACCGGTTCCCAACAGGACGCAGGGTACGTTACGACTTTAATTCTCACGGAGATTTTAGGAGAGCGGCACCAGTATCGCTGTTTTAAAGATGGTTTTAAAAATTAAAAATAACTTCTTACAGGATGGCTGATTGGAACGGCTTAGAAAAACTGCAGCAGGAGGAAGTACAGCCTACCTCCAAGTCTACCCTCCGCCTCCAGGCCCTGCTCACAAAGGTGGGCGCCGTTAATGTTGTCCCTCTAGATAACACATACCCTTTGACACCCAAGACATCACTGCCGGCATACAAAAATGCCGCTTAGCCCCATGCTCTTCTGTTAATCAGAGTCCTGGCAGGGAACGGATGCCACGCTCAGTCTGGGTAACTCGAGGAACGATTACTACAGGGGCTATTTGCGGAGGTGTGGGCTCATGCAGGAAAACCACCCAAAAGGGGAGGGAGCTCCCCCTCATTCCTCAATCCTTCTGGTCCCCCCACCCAGTCCCTGTACGCCAGAGGACAAGGTGGCCTAGGGGTGCCGGCTGCCCTCAGGGTGCCGCCACCTCCATGGGGATGGGAGGAGAGTGGATCTGGGAGCATGTGGATGATGTTGCCCAGACCCTGCCGTTCTCTGGAGCTGACAGGGGGAAGGGTCTCTGCCCAACGCCCCGGCATGTGCACGCCTCCACCCGTCGTGCTGGCGGCTCAGCTGGGGGCACCCTGCTGCTCACTGGTTCGGCGGTCGCCCCTCCTGCTCTCCCTTCCATCAAGTGTCTGCAGGGTCACTCGAAGATCTTCCCAAAATCGCACGTGGGGTTGGGCTAATTCCCTGCATGAAGCCTGCAGGAGTTCATGCCACTCCCAGGCTAGACTCACGGGCCTGTCACCAGAAAGTCCCTGCAGGTGGCCGGTGGCCCCTCCCCAACCATCAGGCCTGCTGGCCCTGGGTGTGTAGCCTTTGCTCTTGCAGAACTGAGCCTCAGGCAGAGCGAGGGGGGCAGGGGGAAAGTCCCAGCGTCCTTTGTCCCTTGCTTTTCAGACCTGGTATTACCCTGAAGAAGAGAGCACAAAATGGCACCGCGTCCTGCCTGCTGGGGAGTGTGCAGAGCTGGTCACGGGCAACTGTGAGCACGGGGCTGGCACGGAGCTCTGGTGACGTGGAGGAGTCCCAGCTTCGTCCAGGAGCCCTCACTGACAACCACGAAGAATGGGGGGCACCGAGGAGCAGGCTGATAGGTCCAGTTCTACCCAGTGTGACTTGGGTGACAGGACCTGTTCGCTCTCGTCTAAACTGACTCCCCAGTCATCCATCCACACAAGTGAGTCACCAACCCTTTGACACACAGCAGTGTCTTCACAACGTAACCCCGCGCTGTCCCTTCAGGGTCCAGCTGAATGTGCCCTGGACTTTCCAGTTCTCACCTCCTTTCTGGCATTTTGCCCCGAGAGCCTTCTGTGATACGGATTTTAAAACAGTACCCATGGGGCTGCTCATCATTCAATCGGCCCAGGAACGCAAAACCTCGCCTGCAAACCCGCGACGAAGGCAGGCACACAACCGGGGATACAGCCAGCGCGTGCCTCTGAGATCTGTGCCTCCACAACACACCTGCACTGTGTCACGTTTGCTTGTCTTTCCTCACACGCATGGAGGAGACACCTGAGAGTGGCAGGCAGAGGACACGAGTGGCAGAGCAAGTGAGGACGTGCTGCTCAGGGAGGGGCAGAAGCGCACTGCAGAAAGGACCCCTGCCGGACTGTGAGAAGATGGCCCCCGGCGCCAGGGGTCAGGCCGTACCCCCAGGACGGCATCCAGGATGACAGAACGGCGATCGCTTTGTCAACACCTGCAGAGAAATTCTCTGCCATGCTCAGGACAGAGTCCGGCTCAGGACCTCTCACAAGAACCGTCACCTTCGCAGGATCAGTTCTTAGGAGCCGCCCCGTCTCCCGACACTAATGTCGGCACGTGACCGCGTGGGCCTGAGAGTGTGACATTCTAGACCCTCCTGCCCACGGTGGACAGGACCCTCCTCCCAAAGCTGTCTGAAGGTCAAGTTTTTCTTAACGTTTTCTTCCATACGGTGTACAAACCCATGTAATTAAGACTTTCCAAAAACTCTGATCTCCTTTACAGATCCAGCCCCTCAACTCCTGGGGGAAACCTAGGAGAGGCATCGTCTGGAGACCAAATCTGAATAGGCAGGTCTCACAGGTGGCTGTGCCCCTGCATGACAGGGGGGCTTCAATGGAGGTACAAGTGTACGTGACACTACGCAAAGCAGATGTCCCCCAGGCACGCCGTGTGGCTTTGGCGGAGTCAAATCCTTCCAGAAAAAGCCTCAGACAACCCTGACGGGAACCTGGCCAAGCCCTTTGTCCTTTCGGCCCCTCCGTGCCGCACCCCTGTGTGCACGGTTCCACACACGTTAACGTAGAGGCGTCAGGCTTCTGGAAAGTAAATCAGTAAATCTACCTCTCCTGAATTTCTGCAGCTATAATCAAAGGGATCAGCATTATTTTGTATAATATTCATTCTTTTTCCAAAGTGAAAATAAAAGCGTTGATTGAAATGAGTGTTTATCAAACACGAGCGGGAAAAGGAGAGTGGCAGAGCCAGGAGTGGGCAGAGTTGGAGAGGGCTGAGAGGAGCTAAGTTGTCAGAAGCACAGGTGGTGGGGGACTTGGAAGGCGTGGCTCCTGCTCGGGTAACAGGATCTCGGCCTCCAAGGTGGCAGGAGCAGCGTGGGTCCATGCGAACTGAGACCAGGAGCTGCCGGTGGAAAAGAGCTGGTGAGACTTGAAGGCGAAGCAGCCAGAGGGTGAAGTTCAAACAGGGGAACCAAGGCCACAACGGTCAATGTGACAGTTGCCTAAGATGACAGCACATAAAAATTAAAAGTCACACATGCTCAGGAGCTCATGAATGCTTGAGGTGAGTAGGAGGAAGAGCCGGGAGCGCAGAGCAAGGTCCCCAGAGGCTGCAGGACAGGGAGATGCGGCTTCGTTTCAAGGACTGTGGCTCTACAACTAGGTGCGACCACTGCCTGAGCTCTGATGGTGCCTGTGGGAAGCCAGGTGAGTGCTGGGTGCAACCACCGGCCTAAGCACAGGGGTATGGATGTGAGTGGGTGCGGGGGACAAGCAGAGAATTGGAGAAAGTGACATCCATTTGAGAGCGTTGGAAGAGTCCTTCCCTCCTGGGTACTTTAGTTAAGGCCAAGAGGTATGTGCACGTGCCCAGGAAAACGCTGGGTTATAGGAAGGAAGGGGCTCGGGGGAGGGCGGAGTTGGGTCCTGTGTGGCAATCGCTGAAGGGAGGGCACGGACCTTCCGTAATGATGCAGGATGCTCGGGAAACAAGGGAGGCGCTGCATCAGCAGGCATCACTGTCTAGGACACTTCAACTGCTCTCCATTTTTTTTTTTTTTTACAGGCATAATGTTCCAGCGAATTCCCACGGCCTGAGACTTTGGATTCAGGGTAGATGGAAGGGTGTTATCGTTCATGCAGCACATAATAGATGGATTCGGATGTTTGGATCCTGCACTATTTCCTATTTGATCCTCAAATATATTTTTCAGAAAAATTCCTATCAGCAACAATGGACTTGAGATACCTCGGCACAAAAGCAAAGACATCTAGCCAAGAATTTGTCCTGTCTTTGTTTTTGAAGTTAATTACCTATTTGTTGGTATATCCATCGAAAAGAAAAGCTTTCTGATATGGAAGTCTGGAGAATGGGACACACGTGTCCCTCCTGATTTCCCCTCCTGATTACTACTTCGGGGCCGACACACACCACTCCTCTCGCTGCTGGGCCCAGGGGCTGTCCCCGTGCTGCGCCTGAAGGTCTGCACCGTCATCGTCTCTGGCCTGTGACACGACACCCTTGCTGTCTGCTCCAGGAAGTTGCTGAGGAAGCACAGCCCCAGCCCTTCACTCTACCCTGGGTACCAAAATAATTTCACAGCTGATTTGGAACCCTCACCCCATCTCCGTGCCCCGAGCACACCGTGACTGTGTAGCCAGGAAACTGACTGAGCGCTGGCCCCTCTGGGTGCTGCCCTGTGTCCCCAGCCACCAGCAGCGGGTTGTCTGTTCCCACAGCTACCCTCACAGAGCAAGATAAAGCTTTCTTGTCCACTGAAGCAAGGAGAAAAGACCCTCTCTGTGAAAATACACCACTGTCGCACACATCTTTTTTTCTCAGAAACAGATATTAATCTTGCCCCTTTGCCCACTCAGCCAGTAGTCAAAGACCCTCAGAATATAAAAATTCTCCGTCATTTTCTGTGTGGTGCCCATCAAACTGTTCCATCACCCGGGACGGAAATGGAGATGGGAATAGGAAACGGGACGGGTTCACCTCTGGAACGATCTCATACATTTTCTGAGCATGAGATCCTCTGGCTTCTCTTATGTGCAATTCAAAATTGCCTAAGAAACGGCTGAGTATTTATGGGTCAGTTAGAAGTACACGCTTTCTCTGCTCCCGTCCAGCACCTGCTGCGACAAATGCTAAATCGTGTAAGGCAGCGGTCCCCAACCTTTTTGGCACCAGGGAGTGATTTGGGGGAAGATAATTTTTCCGTGGACGGGGAGTGGGGGGAGGACGGGGACAGGAGGCACAACTCGGGCAAGCTTTGCTCGGAGCCAGTTCCTGACAGGTCACGGAGCGGGCTGCCCATCGCAGTCCGCAGCCCAGGGGCTGGGCCCCGGTGTAAGGCACAGTGACTTCAAAAGTGACTTCAAAGCCTCGGTGAGAAATCCACTCATCGATCATTATCAGAAGGGTCCTGGCCCTGGGGCAGGGAGGACACCACCCAGCTTCCTTTCTGGTAGACCGGACTGTGATTTGCCCAAGTTCATGTCGCTGGCGGAGACAAAGTCGAGGAAGATGGTAGCTCTCCCGGCCCAGCTCAGTATTTACTCATTTTTTCCCTGAGACGCCATGATTCCCCTCCCCCCACAGCCATCCTCCAACCAAACCACAGCCTCTTATCAACCAATCAGTGACCTGAGGTGGTTTCAGAAAGGCCCTTCCGCAGATTCTACCATAAAAACAGTTAAAAAAGTGAATGGTCACCAAATATTTACTTAAGTGATTGTGACGTCCCAGGCACTGCCGAATACAAAGAATGAGCCAAGCAGTAGCAGCTGGAAGGCGCTAGGTCTTGCCCACATGCAGAGGTTTCAGAGTTGAGCCCATGAGTCACAAGTGACAAGGGGACCCTGTGCTCACCAGCAGCCAAGACTGAGATGCCCAATCAGCCAAGAAACGGCACTACAGGCAAAACCATGACTGGAGCCACAAATAACAAAAGCAATAACAAAAGGCTTTAAAAATAACTTGACAACATCCTTTACACAAATACAAAATGTTTCATGGGATTTGAAAATGAACATGTTTGCAATTCAGCAAGTCCTTAATTTTCTTCTGAGTGTGTAGGTGTTTTTGAGTTTGGTCACGTGAGTGCCACTACAGAAGGGTTCTTTTCGAGATGGGCGTGTGGGCATCACTGAACCGCGGCATGAGTTTGGATCGAAGAAGTGGCTCATTTTGTTAACAGACACTGGGGAAACAGAGTACTAAAATTTTCACAGAGGGGCAAGTGACATCCAAATATCAGCTCAGGAAAAAACTTTGGAGCTTAAGTAGTAAAATAATGAGCATTCCTGGAAGTAAACATCAGACATAATTTGGAAATTGTGTAGGTTTATGTTGGCTCTTGAGACAACAATTTCGGTAAGATTAATACAAATGATCATTCTGTACAGTCTTTATAACTGTATAGCAAGATGTTCGATATTTAGCTCAGACTGTGAATCACTATAACACAATACACATCTTGGTAAATTTGGATCAGTGAAGAAAATACAATGGTACTATGTGTGTGTTTGGAAACACTGGCATGCTTTTATAACTTTGTTTGCCATAATTTGATTTTATATTTTACCTAAAACTTGCATAGTTCTTAAATATTAGTAAATCAATAATATATTGGTAGAAATCTTTTCCCATAAGAAGTGAATTTAGCATATATTTGTCTGTCTTAATCCTAAATGGGAAGCAACATCTATCATAGTGGCATGCAACTTTTGCTTTTTCCTTTTCCTTCCTCATTTTTCTGTGTTTTGTTGTTAAGTCAGGAGGATGGCTGGGTGGGGCTGTTACAGGTCACCACGGTGTGCCCGGAGGGATGGACAGCTGTGGCGTCCACTCCCTGCCACTGACACGTGCTAGCACTGTTATCTCAGGAAGCTGCCTCCCCGTTTTTAGGGTTAGTCTGCCAAGTGAGGAAAACAGTACCTCCCGTTTAAAACTGCGATGAGCATCAGAGAGAAAGTGTGTCCGACTCAGCATCGCAGCTGGCACAGAGTGGGCAGTCACTACTGGAGACACTGATCACCGTTAACGATGCCACCCTAGCAGACACTGGCAACATGCGCTTCTAGAGGACATGTGTCTGTGCCTTGGGTGGGTTTCATTGGGGGTGGGAGGCCAGCAGCAACCGAAAGCGCACATTAGCCAGCGGCGTGGCGTGCTGAGCAAACGTGGGCAAACTGAACGCCGGTTGGCACAGCCTGGGCACCGGCGCCTCCAACCTTCGTCTCTCCTCCCAGCAAACAGACTGTGGGATGGTGCTCCATAACTGGCACTTCAGAGATGCTCTGGCCTTCGCGGGCTCTGTGACGAACGACTCAGTTAGGGTTCCTGAGAATGCTCATGGACGCAGGCCCGGGTTTTTCTGCCACCTGGGCATGAGTGGGAGAAAGTCGAGACAGCGCAGGAGGCACAGAGAAGTTCCCGCGTGAGAACTGCAAGTGTGGTAACACCCTCGGAGAATTCCAGAGGGTGCCTGACTGACTCTGCAGCGTCAGCCACTCACAGGGACAGATTTGGACAGATGTGGTCACCTGTTTCTTAGACTCAGCCAATATGGCCAAGGGGACACGGGTTTCTAAGCAGGAATAGTAACGCGCACAAAGTATTTTGCTAGTTGCCTTCAAAGAAAACCGTCTGTGGCTTGTATCCGTTATGTACGTGGCTGATTTTCACAAATCACTGAAAACTTTGAAAAGTAATGAAATGTGATACATCACTGCTGTGATGGCTTTGAGACAGAAGCAGACTGCCACCACGAGGCCCCGTCTGCAGGGAACAGAGGCCTCCGCGCGGGCGACTGCAGGGCAGAGTGACATGCGCGGTGGCAGAAACAGGACTGTCCTCCGTAAACACCTGCTTCCTCTTACCAAAATTCTTGTTTCCACCTACACACCTTGTGCAGCTGTGCAAACGGCCTCTGTGTGAATCGACCGTTTTGAAAATGTAGACAGAGTAAAGCTGAGGGAACAGGAAGAAGACAGAGCAGAACAGGTGTAGGAGTTTCTGCCACATTCTCGGGAGAGATCACACAAAACCCGGCCTGGGAAAGGACCCCCAGAACAAACCACTTACTCCTTTTCCCTGAGGAATGTTCACGGGGCCTGGGGCTGGGCGGCAGTTCCTCCCAGGCTTCCCCAGCACCCCTCTGCCCTGCCACTGGCCAGGCCCTGCTGTGGAGTCCCCCCTCGCTGCCGCGCCCACATCTGTTGGGCGGCGCTCACTGAAGTCCGGCGGGACGGCTGGTCGTTAAAGGCCCACAGGGTCTCTCTGTCTGGGCGCCTGGGGATTCTCATGCATCTCCCACACCAAACACATCCACTAAACATCCAGGACGACTGTCCCGGTTTCTGCATAAGGTGGTTCCTCCCCCCGCGCCATTTCTCCAGGGAACAGAGCAGCCGTGAATCTCTTCCCCCCTAAGCAGAGCTAATGGCTCTCTGGAATTGAGTTCATTTAGGTTAATTTGCCTTCTCAGATCCCCGGTAGGTTTTTAAAAATCTGATTTTGCAGTTTATCTGACTTGTTCTGGTGGTTCGGGTAGGAGTGAGCGGTAATCTGTTCTGGCTTCCCACACCCAGACGAGAAGTCCTGCCTGAATTTCCAGGTCGTGAGTGAACCACGGTGCATCTGTTCTGGCTGTTTTGAGTTTGAATTGGGAAGGCCCTTGGAAGGTGTCAGGCAGAGAGAGACAAGGCAACAGTCTGAGTCATAAGACGTGACACAGAACCCCGAAGTTGACGAGGAGGTACGAGAGCCTATGACATGTCAATTGTTGAGGTGTAATTACAGTCTGAGTAGCAACAACTGTTATTGTGGTATAGTGTCACATGTCATCATGCGTGCTGATTTCCACACTGCTCCCGATCACGCATTAAAAATGCATTGCACACATAGCTTTTTGAGCCTGGGTGTTCATTTCCTATATTAAGACGCCTCCCCCCACCTTACAACCCAAGAGCCATAACTAAATTCACGGTTTAAACTAAATCAAGCGCAAAACAGTCACTGATCATTTTAATCTTGGGGGTTTTAAAGGATACGTTATAAAAAAATTAAAATGCAGGGAGCAGCACAAAGTTACGTTTAATTATTTATTATAGAAAGATTAGTCGATCTAGTTACTTTCCTAAATTTTGCATGAATAAAATATGACACAAAATCTCCTTTTGGGTGATCGGTATATAGATGAGAAACTCCCCAAAGAAGCTCCATTAATAGAGTTAACTCATCCCTTATTAACGCGCTTGGCATTTCCACTGCATGAAAAGCGAAACCGTCACCTGAAAACCACCTTTAGCGATAACTTATTTCTTTGCTTCATGTACATAATGGATAATTAGTTCAGGGGAAAAAAACCCTCAAAGGGTACTGGAAAGAGCCAGCTGTGAAATTCGCAAGCGCCTCCCTTGGGTTGGGTCAGCCGCTATGTAGGCCAATGGCAAGGAAGCATGAACTCTTTCTGTCCTGTTTACGGCCCAGTCGTGGTGAGCGAGGAGCTCATTTTCCACTTTGTGAATTATCTAGGCCTTGGATTCTTCTCCCTCTGGCTGACTGCCTTCCCCAGGCCTCTGCTCATTAGCCCCCCACCAGAAGGGGAAGAAAACCCAGGTGAGAACAAGAAGGAAGCCATACGGGGGCATTTCTAAGTACTCTGAAGCTTGACTTAATTTTTTTTTCTTTCTATTGGGAATGTGCATCTGCCAGACACTCTGCCAGCGACTGGAAACTCCACCACTTACAGTCTGAGGAGTGCCCTGGGCACCGGCCTCGGATATGAACTGGGGATGACGTCCACGCCGTTCTCGAGACAAGTCGGACACACGCGTGTTTGCTGTGAATGGCTATGCAAAATTTGTAAGTTACTGCATTTTGAATTCATAAAACCCCTTGGTCAATTTTTGCTTCTTTTGCTTTTCCCAGAGACTCAGGGCTTGCCTTGGAAACAGGCTCACTGCCAGAAGACACCGTTTCTGCTCTTTCTTCCTTCCTTGAAGGCTCCCCCTTTTCTCTAATGGGGTTCTGAAATGCACTCTGGGTAGAAAAGTAGACGAGACTCCTAAAAATGTCGTGTCTGTACGGATGAATTCCATCCACCAGTTCTTCCCTATCTGCCACTGAAATGGACAATCACAGGTTGCTTGTATTAATATGTATTTTTACCCAAATGGCCCTCATGCTAATGCGCACTTTTGTAACTTTGGTTCTTAAAATGCAGACATACTCCACGGAGCACAATTTTCAGTAAATTAGAAGGTTCACTCTATACACATTTGTTCCACCCAAATTTACCTTATTTGTAATAATTTAAGAATGTATGCTTGCCTGGTGATTCAGTCCATTGTCCTGTGCCTCCAAGACCACTCTTTCAGATGGTTTACAAGTAATCAGATCATCTACTTGTGGGTCAAAAATATAGCCTTAAATTCTGCTTACACTGAATCAATTATCCAACCATAAACAATGGTTAAAAAAGAAAAGCGGTTATTAAAGTATACAAACACAAACTTTTAAAAAAAAAGCACTGTAAAGTGTTTGTTTAAAAAAATATGTTAAAGAAAAAACGAGAATAATTTCTAGGAAACGTCTCAGGAGACCTGAGGGGGAAGTGTGAAGTCAGTTCCTCAAGAAAAGTGAACCTCTGGGGCACGCCCTGCACGGCGAGAGGGGAAGGGCGCCATGCCTCGTGCGTGACAAGAAGTGGTGGGGGGAGAGGCTGGGGGACAAAAGAGTAAATAAAGTACCACGTGCGGTTCGTGACTGAGTCATTGCCACACACGCACCTGCAGTGCACGGTGTTAGATATCAGCCCTCCTCTTACTACCTTCGACTTACGCCTGTCATAAAAGCGTGTGCTTATTTCTAAGATTGTTTTCATGCTAACAAACAAAGGAGGCCCTTCGGGGTGAAAAAGGTTCCATTTAGGGACTGAAAAGGGGGAAGGGAGAGCAAGTAGGAAGTCTCCCCTACCGTCTCTGCCCCCTGGTTTCCCGGACACTTCAAGAGAACAACGTGCTGGAGTTGCATTCTCCACGAACACCGGACACGGACACAAAAGGTTACCAGAGTGACACTAAGTAAACGGGCCACTGAGCGAACCCCTTTAGGTGTCTGAGTGTAACGTTTGTCTCATTTACGACGTCAGCGGGCTCTGTGGCAAACACATGCAGCTCACACACCGTCTCCGATGCAGCTCTCCTGAGCTGGTCTGCAACAGCCAGATTCCAAGTTCAGAGCATGCTGCCAGCCTCCCCCACCCCAGTCTCTCTCTTTCCCCACAGGGCGGGACTGCCATCCTTCCAAGCCAGGGAGACAACGCTGTCACCCCAAAGGCAGCCTGGCAAGTGGCAAAGTGAAGGAGAATTTGAGAAAGAGCATGTTGTGGGCATTTCATACTTGCATCATGTGACTGTTTAAAAAGCTTCAGAGCTTTCCGTCACTCAACGACAGGAACCACACGCACTCTAGTCTCTCACGAAGCGGGGGTTTCATAATGCCTCAACGACCCTTTTGTTTCTTAGTACTGCTTCTAAGGTCACTTCTAACCTCCTGTTAACTCCTGTGACTCAACAGCGAAGGAGATGTGACCCAAATGCTGGATGACCACCTGGGGTCTCAGGTGGGCCCGGGGCAGAGAATAAAGGGCTGGAGACAAGGATTCAGCCATTCAACCCAACCTGGAATTAATTCCCAGGTGCGCCCCAGGAAAATACTATTGTAACTTCACACTGAACCTAAATTTATAACCTATCTATTGAAGTATACCTCTATATAAGCTTTATGTTATAAAAAGTTTCATATATGGGTTTTGAAAATTCTGGAAACAAGTCCTTTATCAGGTATGTGATGTGCAAAGTTTTCTCCTAGTTGGGGTTTCCATTTTCTTAACAACGGGTCTGAAAAGCAAACGTTTTTAATATAGATGGAGTCACATTCATCACGTTTTTCTTTCAAGGACTGGGTTTTGGGTACGTGTCTAAGAAATACGTGCCAAACCTAAGGTGACAGGGACTTTCTCCTCTGTTTTCTTTAAGAGGTTTCAGACTTTTACATTTGTCATTTAAGTCTATAACTATTTTGTATTAATTTTTATGCATTGGATAGGATATGAGTCAACGCTTAAGTGTTTTGTACGTGGATACACAGCTTTACCAGCATTATTTGTTGAAAAGACTACACACATTTTGTTCACCGAGTTGCCTTTCTGCACCTTTGTCAGAAATCGCATTATCCATCCCACCGACTCAGGGGGTTGTTTTCGGGACGTGGGGTTCTACTTCACTGATTGAGTTTCCTATCTCAACGCCGATACCACAGCGCCCTGATTCCTGAAGTTCGAAAATACGTCTCAAAATCAGAAACTTTTAGACTTTCCACTTGGTTCCTTTGGAATTGCTCAGGCTACTGTAAGTCCTTTGCATTTTCATACAAACTTGAGGATGCACTTGTCAAATTTTGTAGAACAATTGTGCTGATATTTGGACCGGGAGGGCCCTCGGTCGATGCTCAGATGGATGCGAGCACACCTGACCCCCCAACAGTGGCGACTGATCTGTCCACGAGCACAGGGCACCCATCCGTGTAGGTTTCCTTGAGTTCCGATCAGCAGTTCATGGCATTCCTCGCCGTCCACCCCTCTCCCGTCTTCTGCCAGGCTCTCACCCCTGTTTCATGTTCTTGCTGCTGCTGGTAGACCGATGTGATACGATGCACTTATTTCCGTTCCCAACCGTCTATTGATGGAACATAAATCGTACAAATGATCTGTATAAATTGGTCTTGTACCTCGCAACCTTGCTGAACTCGTGTATTATTTAAACCAACCCTTGGCAGGCCAAGCCCAAGGTGAGGCGGGTCAGGCATTTGCCTGGAGGACAGAATTCATGGGAGTACAAGAGAAGTCAGTGATGGAGATAAACAGGGTTTTGAGGCAATATTGTAAAAAATCGAATCTGAAAGCAACAGCCTATAGGCTGGAGGCCTGCTTTTGTGAACAAAGGTGTTTTGTTTTCTTTTCTTTTCCGGTACAAGCAGACTTTCTGCATCAACAATAATGCCATCTGTGAAGTCAGTTTTGCTTCTTCCTTGTATCTGCATGTCTCTACCGCCTCCTCTCTCACCGGGCAGGATGGGAACGCGAATGCAGCGTGGAACAGAAGCGGCAAAGCCTCTTGTTTCTCTTAGGAAGAAAACACTGAAGTCCTCTACCATGACAAGGAGGTTAGCTGCGGCATATTCTTTTTAGTGCTTTTTATCAGGTGAAGGAACTACCTGTTCGTTTTTTAGTTCTTCTGAGATTTCTTAAATATTGGGAACAGACTTTTGGATTTCTCCCAGTGCCTTTTTGGTTTGGTGTGTGCAGATGATTATGTAGTTTATATTGTTGTTCTTATTGGTATTTTGTTTGTGACGTGCGTATGTTACTTTAAATGTTAACCCTACTTGGAGTTCCTGAGATGACCCTCATTGGGACACGATGTATGAAATTTGTCACATATTGTCAGATGGTGTCTGTTAACATTTCTTTAGAGCTTCTGCGTCTCTGTCCGGGAGGGACCCCGGTCCTTGGCTCTCTCCTCGTGGCCTGTCTTGTCTCGTGCGGTGCCAGAGTGCCGGTGTGTCCACGGAGCTGGGGGCGCCGCTGCCTTCCTTCCACGGAGGAGCACCAGCAGGGTGACGTTCGGTGCCGTCCGCTCACGCGGCCACCCGGGACAGTGGTTTTCTCCACGAAAACACTCTAAACTGGACGGTCAGTTCCTCTCCTGACGTCCACGGCTTCCTGCCTCGGCTCTGACAGTTGGTGCCTTTCAAGACCTTTGTCCAGGCCATCAAGGTTGATGAAGGTATTTGCACAAAACGGTTCATGATATTCTGTTACCGTCCTTTTACTACTGCAGTGCCTGCTGTGGTGTTCTTTCTCTTCCCTACCTGGGTCCCTCGCCTTCCTTCTCTCTTTTTCTCTTGATCAATCTGGATGAAGTTTTATCAATTTTATTTGTCACCTGAAAGCACTGGCTCCACCTTTCTCGTGAATCCTCGGTCCCCGGGTCTCCGGAAGATCGGAGGGTGAATCCCCCTGCTGCACTTGGAGCCGCCCGCCTCGCCCACAGCTCATTCCCATGCATGGAGCAGACCTGGACTCTGCAGCACATTCAAGGGCCCCTGCCCATCTCCCTGTGCAGTTCTCTGCTTCCGGGACACTGTCGTGGGAGTTCTGGCCACCTGTCCTCTCTGAACAATCCCCTGTCACCTCAACTCAGGGACGCCACTGATTCCTGACCCTGTGATGGGGCTGGAGAGGTCCTGGGACTGTGCCACGGCCCATCTCCCCTGCTTGCCATCTCTCCATGACCACGGTCCCTCCAGGCAGGTGTTCTAGGTCTTAAGATCTATTGTTCCACAGATTTCATAAATCATTTGATGTTGCTCAGCATGTAAATCCAGATCTCACGACTCTTCTAGGCTGCAGCTACTAAGTTTCCTATTGAGACCTGTGAAAGTCCCACCTCAGGAGAGGCCTTGGCTACGTGGGGCTATCAGCCAAGGAGAGAACTATGAGTACGGTATGCAGCCCGGTTCATTATGGCTGCTCTTCATTTTTGAAATTAAATTCTTTTCATTTTATTTGCTTGTGTACTGATACAAGGAAACAGCTGCCATTATTTAAGTGTTATTTTAACTGAAAGCTGAATAACACTGAAGCAAGAATGTGTAACGAACACAGCAATGGGACAAGGAACCAGAAGACCTCACGTTCTGTTTGGCACGTCATGAACTCAAGTTCCAAAGAATCACTAAAAAGCATACTTGGCGAGTTCGTCTTTCATTTTTTTAATTGGTAGTTCTTTGTGAGATAGTGCCTCTGATGTAAAGTTAGTTCACACATCTGGAAAGTCAACTGGGCGATAAACCTCAAGAACGACAAACACACTGTTACCTTTGACTTGGCAAATAGCCCTTCCAGAACATTTCATACAACAAATCATTATTTTACGTGGGAATAAAAGCTAAATGCATGGAAGCATTCTGTTTAGTATAACTCACAGTCGTGAGTAATTGCAGCATGTCAAGCATACTGCACACATCTCATGAACCCTCTCAGCCAGCGCCGCGGGTCGGCACTGCCATCACACAGGGACCCAGTGGGGACCGAGACCGTCCCTAACTGCAGGTTGGAGGAGAGGCTGAGGGTCCACCTGCCCTGGCTCTGTGCCCTGCGACTTCAGCCCATAGACTCTACCCGCTCCAGAAGTATTCACACAGGTGTGTCGGACGCCTGGACCCCTACCCACCCTAACTTTGAAAATCTCTGTTATGGTTAGAGTTCATTTTTATTTTTATTTTTTGCAGACTAGATAGAACTTTTTAAAACAATCGATAAAGCAGCATGAGTAGCTGACTGTCCTGGATTTCAGCAGGGAAGGGTGTTGGGGCGTTAACACCTACGCCCTCTAGATGTCGCGAGCAATCCCTGCTTGCACTCTGGCCAGGCAGGGAGGCCGGGGCACCCACCCACCTTCTTGCTGGTGCCTGCCCCACACTTCCTTGAGTTGCTTGAGATGAACCCACAGGGGAAGTGTAGAGATTGACAGAAACACGGACTGGACAAGCTCCAAACCTTCCAGCGGGAGGCCCTGGGGACTCCCTCCCGGGCGAGGATGCTTAGTAGCTGCTGGCAAGCATCCTGCACGGACACGAGGGGAAAAGGGCCGAGGGGCTCTCTGGGCTCTGCAGGCTCTATGATGTGGAAGCCGAGGGTGCCCTGGGGTCACTGCTGGCCGACAGCACATGCCGTGGTTCTGCTGTTGACTACACTTTATTTTTCTAACCAGAAGTGGGGGGTGTGGTGTGTATTTGTGTGTGTGTGTGTGTGTGTCCACAAATAGATATAGAGGCACTGCATCAATGCCAGAATCTCTGGAACGACTGAACGGGGCCGGGCCTAGCCAGAGATCCTCCTTCTGAGGCTGCGCAGGAGAGGCTAGGCTGCAGCCAGCACCAAGAATGACTGGACACGGGTGCTGGACCCCGAGACCCATGGCACCCTTGACAGGACACCGGAAATTCATCAACTTGAACAGGAAAAAACATAGACATTGTCACTACCTCCTCCCTGAAACGTGGCATTTCCTCAGCCAAGAAGGCAGCAAACCACAGTGGCCCCCTCCAAACCTGTCACTTTGCCCGAGAGAAACCACCGAAAACCGCTGCCCTTGCTCCTGGTGTCGCCAGTGTCACTCTGAGCTGCCCCGGTCAACGCTGCAGTAGCTACCCATCTGCCACTAGACTGCGTCTTAGCGCCTTTCTAGACAGTCACGTAAGCAATTACGGCGCACGTTGTAAAACATTTGAGAATTTCAGTTTACTGTAACTGGAATCCTTTGTAACCTCATGAATTTGATGTTATGCACCCAAAAACATGTTTCAGACAGAAGGCGCCTGCCTGGGTGTCACCAGGGTGCCTAGGCACGCAGGGTGCCCACTAGAGGAGGGACTCCGTGTTTAGGGGCCATGGGTCGGGCAGCGCCGCCTGGGGGCCTGTGGGGAATGGTCAGGCGTGCAGTGCGGATCCTCAGTGAGGAGACAGAGGCCCGCTGTCACAGAAGTGTATTTACATATCCATTATCCCTCCTTCATTAATTTCCCTAACAAAGCCGCCACGAGCTTCCCGTCTTCTCCAGCTGACACGTGGCTGAGTCCTCCCGTCCTGTGCCTAACTGCCGTGTCAGCCGCGGCTCAGGACAGAACGTGTCAGCCTTGGCTAATTCAGAGCCTCCACACAACACGCAGCCTCCATTTTTTTGGTAGAATTTTCTTTCCAAGCCTAACTATGTGATTTCTAAAGCTTTTGCAGTGAGAATAAAAGGATTCACTTAAAATTGGTTCCTGTAAGCCCTAATTATACAGTACATTTCATAATAAGCATTGCAAAATTGCAGCCTGGGAACAAAAAAAATGCTCTTAGTTAGTAATATATTGTCACTACAGCGATCAGTGTGCCAAATTTAGTTCCCAGATAAATAAAAGGAACCCTTGAAAGCCGAGCAGAAGCCTGGTGTAAGTGTGGGCTTTGCTAGAACTCTGGTGGTTGGGAAACAAGCACGTACAGTATATTTCAGGGCATCGTGATGCCTTTACACTTGAGACGTTCTCCTCGCTGTCTCCGAGTTCACGGTCACCTGTGCCTCCTCTCTGGAAGGAGGGGTGCTCACCACTGAAGTTAGCCGAGACCACTATGCCCCCGGCACAAGTTCTTTCTCAGAAAAGTTTGCCCTTGCTTGGCCGCAGCCCCAGCGGGCAGCATTATCTGATCCCCGTCATTAAAGGTGGCAGCTCTGCCATGGGGAAGGAGGTGGGAAACTCCGGGGACAGTGATAATTAAACGTGAAAAAGGAGGGTTGCCATCTTTTGATCAGCCCCTTGGGTCTGGCCTTGGAGTAATCCCAGGACGGTGGGGGGCAGCCTGCTCCCAGCACGGCCAGGGTTCAGAGCCCACACGTTACTTCCCCAGGTTCAGACGGGAATGCCACTGTCGTTGCATTTAAATGTTACCTTTTGTATGGAGAGTACACATGTTGGAAACTAGTTCTGAGGAGGCATAAAGAGAATAGTGAGCATCATCTAAATGGTAAAACAGCAGCAATGAGAAAAGTGTCTATTGTTTTCTCAGAAGAAAAAGCGTGCTCAGAGAAGAAAGTCGTTGCCAAGGAAATGGAGAGGAGCATGGCAATGTGTCCCTCCTCTCTGCTGGGTGGTGGCATCACCACGCGAGGGCTTCACCGCAGCTGCCCTGCCTCCTTCCTGTCACCTCTCGGAGCCCAGGACTGCGGCATCGCGCTGCTGCCCGAGAGGGGGTAGGAACTGGCGGCGAGCTTAAGACCAGCCCTTGCTGAGAGCCGCTCTTCAGGAACAGGGATTTTCCCCGGATACTTTGGTTTATCTAGGCACTGCTGCAGCAGGATTTGGGAAATTACATTTCATACCCTTCTTATGTTGCATTAAAAAGAGACACCGAACTTTAAGGGCCTAAAATGCCAATGTCACACAGGCAGTTGCTGAGGAGAACAATGATTGGTCGGAGCACGCCAGCACACAGCCACTTTCTGGTTCCAATGACAGCCTCACCACCCGACAGCTGTGCAGCCGCGGGGAGGGGCCCGCACCTCTGGGTGCCTCGGTCTCCTTGTCTGGGAACAGGGGCAGTACAGCCGTCCCGATCTTACGAGGCTGCCAGAAGGCTCCGTGAGTGCTGATGAGCACAGAGCGGGCATTTACGAGCACACTCGGCACAGACTGGACGCTACGCAGGTGTTCACAGTTGCTAGCTTATAGCCTGTTCGGTCCCTGGCATAGCACTTAACACAGGAGACCAGGCTCAAAGATGTCTTGATTGTCTCTGTGGGCGCCCACTGTTTGCCCTTCCCGTGCTGAGAGAAGCTTCCCGGGAGACGTGTGTCCTCTGCGACACAAAGAGCTCAGCACGCGGCTGCTAGGCTCTTGACGGTAATAACGGAACCGCCGATCACTGAAACAGGGAGGCCGGAAAACGAAAAAGCCCTAATGAGCAGGGCGACGGGTTTCAGACGGGTCCTGACAGTCCCCTTCACATCTGAAAGACTGACTTGAGGGAGATAAATTACGCTGTGTGGGATTATATTCTGTTTCAAGGTGGGAGAAATTTTGAGACACTCAGAGTTTTCTAAAAGGAAGTAAAACTGGATGGGCTAAGCAACAATGTGGTCTCTCAAGTCCCTGGTAAGATTTCCCTTCATCAGTTTTTGGGCAAACATCCAAAAATTTCATTAGATTTTTAAACTATGTATTATTAGAATACCTGAAGTATTCTTATTTGTTTCCGATGAATCAATGTAAAAAAAGAATCTTTTCTACCACACACATGCACATATTGTCCTAAACTTCAATTTGCCACCAGCACTTCCAGGAAGGGGGGGTGGTGGCAAGAGGAGGCGGGAGGAAGAGAGAGAGAATAAGGAATGGCATCATGGACAACTCTAACCAGTTATGGAAGAAGAAATGCTATTTATAGGTTAAAAAGTACAAGCAACATTTTAAAAAATCCACATGAAATGCTGTACGTAAGCCCGATTCTACTGTAATATTTGTGCACCATCCTTTAAAAGGAAAGAAGGTTTTATAAAAGATCATTCACTCATTTAGTAGTGAGGGTGTTAAATTATTTGGTAAATTATTTCCCACTGGGGAAAAAAAAAGAGAGACAGAAATAAACCCTGTAAGAAGATACCCTGCCTTCTGCCTCGGGTTTGCATTTGAAGTGATTGATAGTCTGCCGTCCCGCGGTAGGCTGTCGCCTCGGTAAACACTAGCCACTCGGTGAGACGCGACTCAATAAAGCCAGGAGTTCACTCCTCTCCCCCTGCTCCTGTAGATACATCTTCAGTCTGCAAGGCTCCTATCTATAACAAAGCTTCACACGGGGCGGATTTTTATGAGTTCTTGAGCTTTTCTGTCTTTTTTATCTTCCTATGCATCAGCAAAGCAACTGGCAGATTCTTTAATAAAATATATTATACGCATTAATATTTATAAGCCTATGAATTGATGTTTAAATAAACATTCAGCAACTTATGCCAATTCTTTTGTTTTAGACGGTAAATCACACTTACATTGTCGGGGAAGTCAGCCTTGAGCTCGGTGACACTTTGACACCAATACGCTGCCGTTTTTTCACTGATGAGCTCGATGTTCAGGAAGGAGCTTTGTCCCGGGCCGTACAGTGGGCCAGAGGTGGTCCCCCGGATGATCCGGGGCGAAACATTCGTCACGATGTCCTGATGAGACAGAGAAGATAGTGAGTCTCCGAGTGACAAAGAAAACCTATGATCTTGATGCTACGCTCATTTCCATGTGACGGTATGTTACCAAGCCCCGTCTCACACTTTTATAGAAAGGCTTTAGATTACAATTTTAAATTGCACGTGAACATTAACTAGTTCCAAATGACAGAGTAAAATAAGCTACGTTAGCTCTACTGACATCACATCCTGTGATTAGAAGGTTAGCTTAGTGGGAAACATAAAATATGTAAATTCACTTACACTGGTTTTGGGGCACGCACACCTTAATTTGTTTGCCATTACATAATAAATAAAAACCCGACCAGCAAAATGTAAGAATATCATTTCCGTCTATTTAATCTAAGTATTTCCAATGAGATTTTAACTCCAGTTAATAAGAGTTAATGTTTGTAAAGAAAACAAAATTTCCTGAGAAGTCACTCTGATGTGAATCAGCCGACAAGTACCTGTCAGCACTACTTACCCGCTCATCAAACTCTCTTACACGGGTCCTGACACACTCACTAGGTCAGCTTACCTGCAGGGTTCTAGCTAGGACCTCACATTCCCTGAGAACCCGCTTTTCTCAGGAATGACACGAGAACATCATCAATACCTTCCTGGTAAGTGTGAATGGTAAACTGTCAAATTACCCTGTTTGTTAAGCAATTAACATCCCACAACTGCTTCTGTTAACAAAGAAGAGTCGCGTTCTTATGTGACTAAAAACTGCAGAGAAACAAAGAGAAATGTCTCTTCGGCCAACTTCCAATTAAAATTAGTCTTGAGTAAAGGTCACGTAGTTAAGGGTTTATCGGAATTAGTCATTTAAGTACCCCTCCTCAAAATCTTGTCACTTTTAGTGAGATAACATGAACCCCCATTAGTATATAGCAATTAAGGTCAATTTACATATTTTAATTAAGAACCACCCCATATAAAACAATTAGTGTAATAGGCATACTAACTGGATTTCATAACATTTGGACGTTTTTCCAACTAGATAGACAGGAAACCTTAATTAGCATTAATTAGTACTGATCTGCATATGTTTGATAAGGCATACCCTTGCCACAAAAGATTATTTATTCCTGAATCTGCCAAATGCTACAGTTGCAGAGGATAAAAGGACTTTTCTTCACATTGCATGTTAATTTCTGGTAATTTACATCCACTTTTGCATTCGAATTAGTATATTATAAAATAAATGGTATAAATGTTACAATGAGCCTCCTTAAATATGTACATTTTTACTTATAGGAACCCTGCCAGTTAATGTTTTACTAATTAAGCCGTTTCCCGTCTATTGTAATCGTGGGCGCCATCGCCAAGCTCGCTTTGATCTGCTGTTATGAAGTCACGTTGCAGGATCTTAATGGGGAAAGTGACAAGTCGTTGCTGGAGGAGGCTGAAGCCTGGTGGGTCGGGTTATGTGGCAGCGAACGCACACAGACGTGCGTGCTCTGCACCCCAGCCAGTGGGTGAGCGTCGAGTGCTGGGCCGCTGTGGTCTGAGACAACCCGTCCGAAAAGGCCCCCTTCCACGGAGGCTGGTTTTCTTCTTTGTCCTATGTTCAAACGCCACACGTTCCAGGCCCGAGGCCCTCCTTCCTCAGCTGCAGCCCCTATTGCAGACGCTCCTCGCCACGGCAGACCACGGTGTCTGCACAGGAGAACTTGGCCAGGTGGGTGAGCAGAGCCCTTGCCCAGTTTGCCATGGCACATGCCTGGCGCTGGGCACTTCCACAGAGGAAGGGACATTTAAGTGACCGCTCTGTAAGGTACTGGCCTCACAGTGGCAATTCCCATAGGGGCTCTGCCTCTGCCCAGGCTGCAGGTCTCAGCCGAGTGTGGGTCTGCGTGGGAAGTGCTCTGACCGCTCCGGCACCAGCGCACGGCCACAGCGACGCAGGCCTTCCCCAACTGTCACTGGCACGCCTGTGCTGGGAGAGCCTGTGTTCAGGTCTGTACCTTTCTGTGGAGTCCACACTCTGGAGGGGAAGACACTCCGCCTTGTTCACTATCACCTGCCCAGCTTCTAGCCGGGCCTTTAGGTGGTGCTCAAGGGATGTCTGTAAAACCCCCAGGCCCTAGGACCGGTCTTGTCCTCACACAAGGGAACTCTGTGGTATTGTTGCTGGCCAGACCCGTGGGTTTGGGGTTATATTCCAATCTCAGGCACTGCTCTGTCCTGAGGAACTGGGACCTTTTCTGGATCCTCCGGATCCCTCAGGCACCCCTCCTCGGAAGGCAGACCTCCACCCCCACTAGGGCTGGACCCTGGTACCGCGTGCTGTGCTACAGATGGCCCATCAGTCTACCTCTCCCCATGCCCCCTCCAGCACAGTGTGCCTGAGACCTTGATCACCCTGTAGTGTCTAAGACCTTCTTGATGGCTGGCCCTGAATGGCTGGGTGTATCTGATCTCTGGGATCCCAGCAGAACGCCCCCATTCAGAGGCAAACCAACTCTTCCTCCTTTCCACTTCAGGTAGCAGGTAGGTGTGAATTCCTAACCAGTCCCTGGCCAGGTGAGGGGACTTCTCCGATTTCTCCCTCTCACATCTGCGCCCTAGGCTGAGTCCCCATCTTTATAGTACGTTAGGAAAATTGTTAACATCACCAAACAAAAAAAGACACAGAGTGGAAGAACTGTACCTGGACTGAGGGAAACCTGGGTGGCCCAGGAACCCTGAGCTATGCGCCATCTTGCAGTGATGCTAACAGCAATCAGGCCTTAGCGGTGAAGAGTCAACAAGCTAACAACATCACTGGAGGGGGTCAAGCAAGTGCTTCTTTCTTAAAACGATTCCCCACCGCCCCAGCACCCTGAAACCTGAAAGCTTAAAGTGCTACCATCGGCGATTAATTCCTCTATGTCCTGTGAGTGATGCTGAAGGTCAGTGCTGGGGCTGTGTCACTCTCTGTCACCTGGTGTTGAGCTGTAAGTAGGTCACACAAGGGTGACCAACGATGTCCTTAGCCAGGATGGAACAGGAACAAGAAATGATGGGGAGATGTCATCCACCTTATGAGAGGGACTGCCACTCCTTCATGCTCACTTCCCACAGGGCTGCTCCAAACAGGTCAGTTTCCTCTCTCTTTCACTCAGGCAGAGAGCAAACATCCTTCACAGCTGCCCAAACTACGGACGCCCA
The DNA here is from genome assembly GCA_007922815.1 of Macrotus californicus. Classification (NCBI taxonomy): domain Eukaryota; kingdom Metazoa; phylum Chordata; class Mammalia; order Chiroptera; family Phyllostomidae; genus Macrotus; species Macrotus californicus. The sequence goes on from VMDR010000502.1 coordinate 124,562, forward strand.
CCGTGTGGAACTTGTCGACTGTCCGGGAGTCACCTGTGACCACCACAGCAGTGAAAGAATCCAGCACATTCCAAATGCAACCGAAGGGCCAAGCCTCGTGACGACCCAACCATAAGTTAGTGACAGAGATTTTATTCTAGGCTTTCTTCCCCAAATTCAGTTATATTTGCAACTACTTTGTCAAAAACCTTCTCTAATGACTTGAGGCTCCTTAGAATTTTTAAATTAAGTGAAGCATGCATGAAAACTTGGATGGGGCTCATTATCCTAGGTTATATGATTGGGGTTAGAGCTTCAATTATTGGGCACTAACTTACTAAAGCTTTTGACCTGGGAATACTAGAATTTGAGTATAATTTTATAAGGTAATAATTTCCTTTAATATTTAATAGCTAAATCATATTAGCATTGCCTGGGGAGTTAATAGAAGAAATAAACATATTCAAGAACAGTTAGCACAGATAAGAGTTCATTCTCTGTAACAAAGAAGATGAATTACCACAGTTCTAATCTTCAGTGCATGAACAATATTCAGATTTGTTAAAACTGATGTTTCTAGCTGAGGAATTGTGAGGTGGTATCTCTTCTTTATGTGACACTGTGACCACCATTATAAAATCGAGTGTTAGTGACCCCTTAACATTTGAAGTAATGATAGTGATTTTTCAGCATTACTAAAGAGATTTAAATGGTAAACAGACTGATTATATGTTTAAGTTCATTTACTTGACCTCTCTTATCCTAAAAAAACAACTAAAGTGTTTCCATGGTTACTACTGGATTAGGGTCACCGCAATGTCTCAATAAACGGGAAAAGGACTTTGCAGCAATGTCCTGCTAAGAGACTAGGAAAGAAATGAGGTCCAAAAAATTGGATGAAAATAAAAAATAAAATTTGCAGAATGAGCAACAGCTACTGTACCAGAACAGAAGAATTTCAGAGATATGTCATTAAATTAAAAAAGCAAACTGCAAAAAAAAATATAGGCTATGATACCCCAAACGAGCAAAGCACTATAACATATTATTTAGAGAAACATACCCGTGTGACAAAGTGTAAGAAAGAGAATAATTAGGAATAATTTAGGAGAGTAGGTACCAATTGGAACAGGTCGATGCTGGGAGGGAAACTGGGGGTAAATGGCTTTCTGAAATTATCAGTGATACATAATTCTAAAGAAACTTTATTCCTGAAAGGCAGAAACGCGTGACAGAGGGAGGAAGCTGTTTAATGGGACTGTGGTGGCACAGAGAACACTGTCACACTCTGTCGAGAAAGTTCGAGTGGTTTGTCGGGAAACCTGCCACTTAAATCCTAGGGGTATTTGTTTCTCGTTTAATTTCCAAGAGGCTTCTGGGAACTGGTTGTTTTGTGACAAACGAGCTAGGATTTCAGAAAGAACGTGCACCGCAGCATGAACTGCCTTCTATACCATCCCACTTTCTCTGTGAGTGGGATTTAACTGTCCGTCATTCCACAAGAGAGGACACTCACGTCGTACCTAACCCTAACAACAAATGCCCTGATGCATGGCACTGGCCCGTTATTCCCCACCTGGGCGGCCGCCACCCTGGGAAGAGCACGGGGTAGGACAAGATGTGACAGCAGCCCAGTGACCAGCGTGACTCCTCTGTTAAAGGAGCCCTGTGACATTTCACTGTCTCCGTGGATGACACATATAAATATGATTACTCTAAAAAATAAACTTTACATGTGAGAATAATCTCCACTTGGTTGTTTCAGAGGGGCAGAATGGGTAGGATGACAGTTTTTTTGTAAGATATCAATTTCTCTACCCTAGTTGTCTTACAGAAAGACAGCGCGCGAAAACCTGAATTGGCGGCAAAATCTACCCATTTGTCATCGGGAACTTTAAATCCATCTATCTACATGGAAAACACAGTAAACAAGAATGACAGTGTTATCCCAGAAATACAAGACAAATGACGGTGAAACAGGGGCCTTGAAACTGCAGAAACAATAATGTGGGTTCTTATAGCACGAATCTTTCATATACATCATCCTACTCGATCTCGGCGGCTCCCTATCACACTGCTGCCAGCAAGGCTGGGGCTTCGGGAGACAGGTGACTTGGCCACTGCTACGCAGCTCTGGACAACCTGGAGATGAGACTAGGGTTCCAGGGTATTTATGGCACATGGATAATAATCCTAACAACAGTCATCACTTAACATGTGATGCGTGCGGTGATAAGAAGAACTCATTTTAACGGCAAGAAAAAGCAACTTGAACGAGCTATGCTTTGAAAAGTGGGTGCGGTAAATTTGAGGAAAATGAGTATTTCATGTAATCGAGGGAGGAAATATAGTTGTGCGTGTTTCTGGGTCTCTTCTCTCTGCTTCTTTTTGCTCATTTCTTCACCGTTCTGCCTTTCTACAGAGGGGCCCCTCTCTCAGTCCATGGAATGGCACACAGGAAGCAGGCAGGCCCCAAGACACAAGTTGCAGGGTTAGTCACTCCTGGAAACGTGCCATCTCTCAGGCCCCCTTTTAAACCTGGCAGCAGACACTCTGTTGGGCTGAACTTGGGTTTGACAGTCACCCTGGCCTATTTACCTCCAGCAGGATAGAATTAGTTAGGATTCACATGCACGTTCCTGTTGGCCATGGGGTAGTCAGAGCTGAGTGGGTAAGTCCTACAGGGTCTATAGCACCAGGTCTAGTTGATGCCGGTCCCCCTTAGAAAGCTCAGAAAAAAGATATCATGTGGGCATCGATAAAGTGTGACTAACTAGGAAAACAGCAGTAAAACAGACGAAATTATCACCATTCAGCGAAACGAGACTTTCCCTGGTCTTGAATCAACCACAAACCGTTTCCTATTCTCGGGACCCTGAGCCTTATGAGATCAGAGCTGTAGGGACCTCCTGAACCTGTCCTGTGTTTTAGGGTCCCTGGGGAGCTCAGCAGGTCCAGTGTGCTGGCATGCTGATGACCGCAGGCCCACACCAGGCTGGACTTTGTGCAGGCTCAGGCCTGGGCCGGGCGACCTGACCGGATGAAAACCCTGGGTCAGGGGGACAAGAAAAAGGAGGAATAAGGAGGGGACAAAGAAATGTGGACAGCACAGTGCGTTCTGAGATGAACAGGAAAACAATCACAACCGCAAGGGGCTTCCAAAGGAAACCGATGAGGGAAGCGCAGTGGGCAGAGTACCTACTGTGTGTCCAGAATGTCTACTGTATGTCCAGGAAGGAAATTGACTCGTGTGCTCTCTGGCATTTACATGGGTCCAGACGTCTCCCCTGTCTTAGACAATGTCCCGCACCTAAAGGATTTGGGGTCTCACCAGTATGGAGATCACTTTTTAAAACTGTATTTACATCCGGCTAGTAAGAGACTGGGTACTGCACTTGACTAGCTTTTTGTCGGTCCCCATGCCCTTTGTCAAAGAGTCTGTGGCTTTGTAAACAGGATGGGGAAGCACGGTCCACTGGCTCTTGGACTCCTCTCCTGTCCAGGAGGCTTCACTCTCTCCCAGAGACGTGCTGGGTAGGAAGTGAGGTGACACAGCGCGTGCCTGGCCGGTGGTGTCAGATAAGTAAGCGCTTGCTCATTCGTCAGCTCCCCGACTGGCTCCAGAACCTGTCGAGGAGGGAGTCGTGGGTGGCGGGGGCTGAGGCTGAGGGCCAAGAAATGGGGGAGCAGGGAGTGGGGCCTGGAGACTCGGGCCATGTTCGTCTCAAACGGTTGCTTTAAGGAGCTCAAACTTTTTCCTGCAGCTTCAAGGACTCGTTGTGTTCTGTCTCCTTTTCAAGTTAGTAATACCAACAGCTCGCAGCTGTGCTTTCACGCAGATACGTTTTACAAGAAACAGATGAAGAGCTTTTTCAGCACTGATATCAGATGGATTAGAATGTGATTAATCAACGGACAGGCTGATTAAATTATTGGGTTCACTGTTCAGATAAGAGGTTTTAGATACACTCTGCCAAACTGTAATTAACTTAGAAATTTCTGCTGGCCTGCTCGGAAGATGCTCATGTGATAGGCTTTGAAGAGATCTTTTATGGCCCCGAACCACGGCTGTGAAGCTGTAGGCATGAGTCAGCGCTAATGATTATTAATCATCTTCAAGTATTAGAGCAGAGTTTCCATTGAAAATGATAAATATTTTTTTAACTTTATATATAAAACCTGCATGAATCCTCTGGCTTTACTCTAGCTACCACTGCAACTGAAACAGGTATTGTTGAAGGAAGGGAGCGTCTAACAGGATCAGACAGGAGTTTTCTGGGTCTGCCATATGCTTAACAAGACACCGGGGGGAAAAAAATCCCACCTTACCATACAGCACATTTAAAAATCCCGAGCAGGATGGAAAGTAACACGAGCAGAAGAGGCACAGCTGCGCTGCTGTCAAAATAAGGAAATTTCTTGGAGATCAGAAAAGACAAGAAAGCAGAGATCTGCCAGGACACACTCGCCGTGGGGTGTCGTTTGCCCATCAGGTCTCTAGTCCCCAGTCCCTGGTGGCCAAGACTCTGAGCTCAAATGGCTCAGAAGCGCGAGAGAGGGGAAGGGAAGGGCCCAGACCCGGTGGGCAGTAGATCAGCCACCTCCACGTGAACGGAGGAGCATGAAAGGGATGCTTGCTCTCCACGGACAAGCTGGAGAAGAAAACCGCAGGGCAATGGTGGGTGGGGGTCCTTTCCAGCCTTCGCCTTGGATTAGAAAGAAACCGTGTCCCCCAAGAATTCAACCTTGTGTGGACCCGCAAAACAAACCAAAACTCGGGTATGCAAGTGGCTCCCAGTCCTGGTCCACACAAGGTGAAACGTTTCAGACGAGAAATGTTGCTATCTGAAAGGCTGTTTGGTCTATGATGCAAATGTATGATTTGGGGGTAAAGCAGAGCAGGGTTTTAACACCCCAGAATATGTCTCTTTGGCATTAGGATTATATTAGGCTGATTGTTTTTAAGAAACAAAAGGCTCAGGAAGAGCTCTTTACCTCCCAGCTAACTGCCTAAAAATTTTAGATTAAGGCCTGTTCCAGGCAGAGAATTGTCAGCAGAGGTAACTACGGAGAACGTGGGCCAGGTGTAGCAGGGGAACAACGTGGGGCTCAGAGACCAAAGCCCCCTCTGTGATCCATTGTTACAGGTGGTCCGGCAAACACTGGCTTCCCGTCTCCACCTGACCTGCCTTCCTCCCCTGGGAAGTCCCAGACTCCTACCCCCTCTCCTTGGTCCAGAAAGGCTGAGTCTGTGGCCTGACTGCCGGAGGGCCCCGTAGTCTAATGGAGCCCCCGTACGTGCAAACTAACTTTGATTTTCTTCTGCCCCACGTCAATTTAATTCTTACACCACCCAGAAGAACCTAGAAGAGTAGCATTTTTTTGAAAATAATCTGAAACCCATTAAAATCACTTCAGACCACACACACACACACACACACACACACACACACACACACACACATTTGGCTACTGCAGGAAAATCCTGCCCACCAGTACCCTACTGACGGAAATGGGAAGATGTGGTGGAAAGGAGAGGAAAAAGTTTATTTCTGCCAAGAGTCCGTGAAGCCATTCTGCTAACACACAATCATCCATTTGAGCAAATATACGAAGCCAACGTCCCCAAATGTAAGTTAAGCCTATGAAGTTTAAAGTGTGTTTCTCATAATTCTCATAGCTTAACTCAATGACATTCTTTCATACGCACATTAGGCCCTTGTATTATAATTACAGAACACCACTGAAAAAGCGTATTATGTACTGCAGCACTTAGCCTTGACAAACAATTACTGGATATCACATTCAACCAAATACAAAAAGCAATCTTTATCGCAGATTAAAATTAGCCTTGGAACAATAAATGCTTTCTAAGCTATTCTGAACTCCAAACTGCTTTGCACAAGTCTCTTTTGAGGAAAGGCAAACACGTAAACTGAAGGACATTTGAAAAACTTCCTGCCTCTGTCCTCTAAAGTTTTTCCAAGTTTTTTTTTTTTACTTTCACAAAGGATGATGTTTTGCTTAACAGGTGATCCATATGGCTTCACAGGTTTTATAAATTAGAATCAAAACAAAATAAAACCCACCGAGCGAACAAAGGGACTGGGAACGCTAGACCTCAGAAAGCATCACCTCTAATAGACTCTATCCGAATGATCTGGGCCGCTTTTTAGGCATCAGCGTAGAAAAGGGGCATGACTGTGCCTCAGTAAGACTACTCACACAACTAAGCAGGGGCTCCCTTTGGCACGTAAGCCTTAGTTTGCTAATCTCTGTCTTTGGCCTCAGAGATGCCCAAAGACTGGACCCCTGGCCAAGTGTCCCTTGCTACAACAGCTCCAGGAAAGCGTACCCCATCCAAGACACATAAGGGTCCTGCTGAGGTCTCCTCTACTGAGTTTGGCCACTACGGGATCTGCCATTGAGGAGATGCAGCTGCATCAGAGGGCGGAGCCAGCTAAGTCTCTACTGCGGAGGGGAACCCTGGACCAGCCTAACAAAGACCGGCAGTGCCTCTGAGCCCGTCCTCGCCGGTCAGCCTCCTGTCCCGTAACTGTGCATGTCCACAGGGCAGAATGACCAGGAAGTCGTGCCTGAGGCTCAGGTCACACCCACCCTGTCACTCTGCATCCTGGACAGACCTGCTCCCTGCCCCAAGTGCCTTTCCCAGCTAAGTGAGCTGGATGCTGAGTCTCCCCATTCAAGCCCAAAGACAACGTTGCCGGGGGAATGACAGTCGTGTGTGAATACAAAGGATTTAAAGTCTGTAAGAAAGAGATGAGCCCTCCAACTGGAAAATGGTCAAAAGACAGGAATGCCTGATGAAACCGACATTCACATGAAAAATTAAAGATGAAACAATAAAAGTCACTTTCCCTCATTAGTAACCAAAGAAGTGAATGTTAAAACGATACCTCATTATGTACCTATCAAATCAGAATATATTTTAATGGTAAAACTGTGCACTTATGGAATTTGAAGAAATGGGGAAATTCTGGGACTGTTAATAGAATTTACACTGGAAAAGTTGAAAGAATTAGGTAACAGGAAGTGCCATAAAATTTACTTTTTGATCCACAATCTCATCTCTAGGAATTTATTTCAGATGGGAGTCACAGAAAACATAAAGATGTGCACACAGTTGTAGTTACAGCATTGTATGTAACAGCAAAAAATTAAAAAACAGTCTAAACGTCAAAGTATTAGTCAAGTGAATCACAGTGAAACCGAATTCAGCAGACATGTCCCCTGCCTGCCTGATAGCCATCCCTGGTTTGGTTCTCCCTCCTGAGTCCCAGTATCAGTTAGGGGACAATGTGCCAAGTGAAGCCTCGTCCTCCTAAATTCCCTGAACCTAGACTCTGACATCGATCCGGTCCTTGAGAAATAATCTGAGAGTTTCTAAAACAGCTCTGCTCCCCTGACATAATCATTGCACTTCCCTTCTTTTCTTCTACTTCTTTCTGCCCGAAAAGATATTTCTGTGCAGCACCATTCAATGCTGGAAAACAAGAAGCAACGCCTTCAAATGTTCACAGAGAAATGTTTTTAAGCTAGAAATTTCCAGTCTTTGGGAATTCTAACAGTAGACCTGTTATGCACCCTTTCTGAGAAGATTTCAAAGGACTGGCTTCAGAAAAAGAAGAGATCAAACTACGAAGAGGAGAACTGGGGTTCAGGAAACGTGGGGAGCTGCATAAAGTAGTCTGGAGACGCAAATGTGCGAGTCTAGATTGGGGCAGAGCTCGGTCTCCAGGTGACAGACTGAAAAGGATGGACACTTTGGAACTTAGGGTTGAAAAACTACTTACGCATCTGTAAAAAGTCAGTCAAAATGTACAGAAAAACTGAATGATAATTACGTAAAAAGCAAAACTTTTTTTCTTTGAAAGATGCAATTCTTGTGTGTCCTATGCCACTGAATCCGCTCCGACTCCTGCTGGCCCCATGGATGAGCAGTGTCCCCAGCGTCCTGTCCCCTCAGCCCTGCTCAGCTCCTGGAGACTCAGGCCTGTGGCTTCTTCCGTGGAGGCCGCCACCTCACGCTTGGTCTTCCTCTTTCCCTGCTGCCTCCTATTTTCCCACGTTAGTGTCTTTTCGAAAGAACCCTGCCTTTTCTCGATGCCCAAAGCAGGACACAATATAGTGTTGTCATTCTGCCCCCCAGCGATGTTTCAGACTTAATTTGCTCTAGGACCCACATGTCCATCTTTTTGGAGGCCCACAGTGCTCTGCAGAGAGCTCCCCTGCTCACACCAAGTTTTAAATGAATCCACTTCTTTCCTGAAAGTCTTCTTCTCCGTCCAGCTTTCCCATGCGTGCACAGAAACTGGGAGCACAGGGGCATGGACGGTCTTAGCCTTGGTCTCCGATGACACGTCTCGCTCTTGGTGATCCTTCTCAACTCTTCGGCTGCTGCCCTTCCGCATCTCAGCCTGTCCTGCCTTTCTTGGCTGTGGTCTCCATCTGCACTGATGACTGAGCCAAATTCGCAGAATCTTGACCAGTGTCGGTGCTCCATTGTCTATGTTAATGCTGTGTATTTCGTCTGCTGTCATCATTTTTGTCTTCTTGAAGTTCAAATGCAGTCTTGCTTTGGCACTTTCTTCTTCCACAGAGGTTGCTGCAGATCACTATTTTCTGTCAGTAAAATGGTGTCACCTGCAGCTGTGCTGGACCCTATAAAAACATAGGCCAGCCCGCACCTGAATTCTCAGGAGCACGAGCGAGCAGCGAACGCTTGCACTTGGACCTCGAGGGCTCCTCCTTTTCTGATCCACTGGAACAGCTGGCATGTCCTGCTCCACAGCAGGCAGAAGCCTTTGCTGCATCGCCTGGAGCCTCACTTGACCTGCGTGGGAAATGAGGGCGACGGTCCTGCGGTCACTGTGCTGCAGGGCATCTCCTTTGTTGAAGACAGATGTAGCCTGCACTTTCCAGCGTGTCAGCCATTGCTTTGTTTTCCATATTTGCCGACATATTCTTGTTAGGATTTTGACAGCACCGGCCTCTGTGGCTTGAGGTAATTCTATCGGCGTCCCATTGACCCCTGGTGACTGATCTCCTCGCAGTACTTCCAGGGCGGCTTTCACTTTGCTCTCTAGAATTACAGGTTCTTGTTCTGTAGAGGAATCTTCTTCAGGGGTGTTCGCCACGCTTGTGTCTCCTGTTTCCACCCTCCATGTATTTCTCTTCTGGTCGGATTCTGCGCTGCCTTGTCGGCATTCAGCATTCCGAACCAGGTTTGAATTTCCCTTTTACTTCTTGAATCTCCTGGTACCTGCCCCGTTTGCCCCTTTCTGGTGTTGTCTTTTATCTCTCATGGTGGCCGCTGTCAGTCTCCCTTCTCTCCGTGTGCACGGTGTTGAAACGCTGTGTCCAAGGAACCCTGCTTTTCTTACTTTTACGTCTTCGATGCTTGCTGTCGTGCGGTTCTTAGTGCTTCCTCTGCGCTCCATCTTAATTGTTCTTTCCTTGTCTTCTGACGTCGCCTTTTCTCATTCTCCTCTCACAGTATTTCAGCGAGAAATATCAGTAGGCAACAGCAGATCACGGTGGCATTTTCTTTTTTCATTCTTTTTTTGTTTGTTTGTTTTCATTTTACCTTGAAAACCAAGTGACAAGCCAGTCCAAAAGGAAGTTAGGAAATAGTGGTGACAGCCCTGGCTGGTGTGGCTCAGTAGACTCAGCGCTGGCCTGTGAACGAAAAGGTCGCTGGTTCGATTCCCAGTCAGGGCATATGCCTGGGTTGTGGGCCAGGTCCCCAGTAGGGGGCGTGCGAGAGGCAACCACACATGGATGTTTCTCTTCCTCTCTTTCTCCTTCCCTTCCTCTCTCTCTAAAAACAAATAAATAAAATCTTTAAAAAAAAGGAAGACAGAAATAGCAATGGCAGATGAGACTCCCAGGTGGGAGAGCACTCAGTGACTGAGGGAGCAGAGAACAAGCCCGTGTTACTAATGGCACAAGCAGGCCAGAGCCAGCATGTGGTTGAGCTGCTGACGTGCACAGAGGAGAAGGAAAGCACATGCTGTACCCATGTACAGCCAGAACACAAAATGTTGAGACCAGGCACCGAGGTCAATTGTCCCAGCACGGCACTGTCTGGCATTAGTGAACTAACATGGGCCGGAATAGGACGTTTCCACTCGGGCTCCTACAGAGCGTTCTACTCTGGAAATGACAAACTCAGAAGAAACGGAGTGACTTTAATACCAAGGCAGGATGTGGCACAGCAACGACCGCCACGAGGCAAGGTCTCACCGAACAGCATCAATCGGGGACCCCTAGGAAAGCGGGTCGCCATAACCATCATGAGGTCTGTGCTCCGAGTACGGAGGCGGAAGATGGAGAAACTGAAAACTTTCATGCAGTACTCAAGAAGAAACCGAGCACATGTCCAAACAAGGGAGGCTGGTGACTACAGGCGACTACAACACATGAGTAGGGAGGAAAGCGGAGTCCAGAGTGGGTGGAAATGGGGCTCGGAAATGAAGCAGGGGGACTGGATTGACGGCGCATCCCTGTGAAGTCCACAACCTGTCTGTCGCAAGCACGCACTTCAAACAACCGATCAGATGACTACGCGTGGACACCCACCAACGGCCAACACAGAAGTCAAACAGACGGTGCAACTGGAGGCCTGAGAGAGAGAGGGTATGTTCTCTCTACAATTATTAAGTCCACATAAAACAGACACTTGTCAGACAGAGGAAACACAAACAGTGCAGGCCACTTGAGTAAACAAGGAACAATATTTGCATAGGCGTGGGAGGGTAAACATCGATAATTGAGAACTAAATCCTCAGGAAATACAGCAAGAAGTCAATACAAAACGTCTAAGAAATGTCAACGTAAGAATTATTCAGAACCATGGATTGAAAAAACTAAAAAGCAGTAAGAACTGAAAGTAGTTGCTTAGAGGGAAAAAAGGAATGGTATGAAAGGTGAGGCAGAGAACAGATGAATTTTACCAAAATATTTTTTGTATTATTTGATGTTTACCCTAGTGTGGCATGATACTTTGCTAAAGGCAAACTTCAGTTTATAAAAGTCATAAAAAGTAGGCTAAAAGAAAATGACGTAAAAAGATGTGTGTAAGATTACTATGCACAAAGGTACTCCTCAAATGTTACAGGCGAATGATTTGATAGAAAAACTGGTAGGTGTTTATTAACTACCTCGGAGGGGGAGAGAAACGAACAGGGTGCGCACGGTCACTTCACAGAGGGAGAGGAGGAGGAATCGGCGACAACGTGGACAATGGCCCAACCTTCCCGACACACAGGAAGATGCACATGAAAACCAGGAGACGCCACCACCCCCATGTAGTTTTGCTATATGGCAAAATGTTTGAAAAAGCGGTAACATCAGAGCTGGAAGCGGGGGAGGGAATGGATGGTCTTACCTTACTGGGTGCCTGAGCTGCCGGAAAATTTTTGAAAATTAATGTTCAAAACTTCTCACAATTAAGTAATGTGAATACTTCAGAATCAGAATTCCCCCTTTAGGGAATCTAGGACAGACAAGTAACAGCACCAGACACCAAATATAAACATTTGACAGTGGCTAATATGTGTAAGACTCAGCTGTGCATCAAGAAATAAATGGTTGGGTGAACTCTGCTGCAGCCAGCCCACACCCCGAGAATCACGCGGCCGTGCAAACACAGCAGCACCGACGAGGCACTTGCCCTCATGGACCTTATACTCCACGGGGAGGGACAAATGAAATAGGCAAATAAAACCACAGGTGTCAATGTAACGCTTTCACCGACACCTTAAAAGTTTAGATATAAAGGTTTGCTGTCGATCAGGGAACTCGACAGTAATTTACTGTGTGGATGTGTCCAGTTCTTCCACTGAATTAGAGGGCCTTTTGCCTCTTTTAGAGGGCGTCAGCCACCTGCACACATGTGCAATGACGCTGTCCCCTCAGGATGACTTCTAAAAATCAAGGCACGCAGCACAGACCTCTGTGTTCTTCTTCCCCCTTTAAAGTTTCAGATTGCTGCAATTCTGAAAGCCTTGACTGGCATCGTTTGATTATTCGCGATGAAGAATCCCAGGCAGACATACTATTTCCACGTGAGTGCTCCAATAGAAAGGAACACTTAAACGCCACCGTGTTTTCCTTCCGGTGAGTGCTGACCCGGATTCAGGGACACGAGGCTACAGACTTGGTTTGCACAAAGACAGGATGTGTGCAGGCTGCTTTCGTAAGTGACCACAAGGAAGCATTTTATTACTGTACCGCGGGTCATATACCAAATGCAGTTCTCGTGACGAAAGCAGCAAGTGAAGGGAACGTCCACACTTGTGCATTGGCCGAATACAGACGACAGGCTGCTGTGCTTGGGGCACAGAGCACCCTGCCTGCCTCTGCTTTCACTTACGAGGGCGAACCCCTCCAAAAACAACATGGAATTTACTTATAAAAAATGGTGTACTTGTTCTTACATGTTTAAACTTCAGTCACCTTCAAAGTGTTCTCCATTTGATGCAACACACCTACTGAGACATTTTTCCCACTGCTCGAAACAGTTTCTGAACACATTGGTTTTGATGCCTTTTAGTGCTTCTGCCGTTTTTTGTTTCAGCTCTTCCACGTCGGCAAAAGGTTTCCCTTTGAGGACTTTTTTCATCCAGGGAAACAAAAACAAAGTCGCTCAGGGCAAGACTGGTTGAACAGGGAGGGTGGGGCGTGGGGGTCATGCCATTTTTGGTTAAAAGTCACTAAGCACTCAGTGTGATGTGGGCAGATGCACTCATAAATCACCCACCATGAAATGGGCAGACATGTTGGAAGTCTTCAAAAATGATTCACTGGAGCCCAATGCAGCCTCTCACACCACCACCAGCTGGTCACAGATGCAGACGGGCTCCTAGAACACTCACCTACTGGAGGAAGCCTGTACAAGGAGCCCGCCCTCCGGAAGATGATTCTGGGTTGTTTTGGGGGCTCCCTTGTAAGATACATTGACAGATTTGTGGATGTTGAACCCTCCTTGCATCCCTGGAGTAAATCCCACTTGACATGGTAGTTGACACTTTTAATGTACTGTTGAATTCGGTTTGCTAATATTTTCTTGAGGGTTTTTACATCAATGTTCATCAGGAAAAGTGGCCTTACATATGCAGGGCATGCTGAGGGGTGCCAGCTGGCTCCTACAGGGGTGGGGGGTGCACACACCCAAACCAACTGTTGGGAGACGAATTTGGTTGAAAATAAGTGAGCTGACCTCTGTCAGGAGAGCCCATGGAGATCAGACCCCATAAGGGGTTCGTGCCACATTCTGGGTGCAAACGAGGCCTTGGACAGCGAACGTCGGTGGAGGGGTGGGGTGGGAGACATCTGTGTAGTGATCTGCATTTTGTGCCTGACACCATGGGAATGGCCACTGCGCCATCTGAGAGACAGGGAGTGGGAGGGACAGAGGGAGAAAGCGAGAGCAGCTTCCCCATCTCAGAGATGGTGAAAACGCGTCTCCTGCCTGTGTCCAGGCCGTCTCCCCCGCCCCCTACCGGCTGCAAGTGAACTAACTGTCCAACTGTGAGCGTGGCTTCCGTGGAGGAAGCCCACTGGTGCTTGATTCCACGGGCAACCGCACGGCCTTAGCACACTTCCTGTTCTGGGCAGCACCTGAAGTGTGTGTTCTATCGCTGCTTTTATCGTTGCTGATCATGCCGCCATTGCACCCGCATCGGGGTCCACGCAGGGCCCCAAGACGGCCGGTTGAAGATCTGTCACGACACCTCGGCGGGGTGGCAGGGTGACACTGTCACTGTCATCGTCGCCGTTATTAAGATTTTCTTTCACAGCTGGGGCCGCGGGAAGTGATTCACAGATAAACACAGCAATGCCCAAGTTATTTGTATCAAGTTAATTAATCATATTGATTTAACATCCTGCTCTGTTATTTAACTTTTCCCCTTTCGATGTTGGTTTTAGATTTAATTTTAGAATAATTAAATAGAGTTCAAACTTTGGAACTCTACATTAGTACCTCATCTGGAAAATTATTAACATTTTCAGTTCAAGTTTAATAACTGCGGCTCCTGTATTAGGATGACCTTTTCCTTTTCAAATATCTGAAGTAATTATAGTTGGAGAGGAGAAGCAGCCCCTGACAGTTTCCCTTGGATGTGGTGGAGAAGTCCAGCCTCCGTGGGGCACAGGACACAGAAACCCCACTGCTCCTCCTGTGTCAGTGGACCAGCCATGGCGGGGAAGCCAGAGCCGCTCCTGCCCTCTCCCTCCCTCAGCAGCGGCATGCCCTGTCACCACAAGACAAAAGGGTGCGTCTAGCTGCTGCTAGGCACCGCACAGCATCACCGCCCTGCGCACGCCCAGTCCCGGACAATTGGAGCAGGACCTGGGTTTAGCATTCAGACCCCAGGCTCCCGCTTTGCTCTGTGAGCTGAGCCCACCCACAGTGAACGGCCCCACCCCAGCGCACTGTGGCCCGTGCTTCCTTCCTGCTCTCAGCGCCTGGTCCTCATGCCCAGGACAGAGGGCTGTCCTTCTCCAGGCTCCCTGTGCCCCCTCCTGCTTCTGGGATCTGTCAGTGACCATCTCTGTGTGAGCTAATGAAAACTGCCCCTTCCATCAAACCCGCCCCAGGGGTTCACTTCCCCAAAGCAGGAGCTCAGATGCTGGGCCCGTGGGAGTGGCCTGTGTCTCCTTACTCAGCAGCGATAATCTGCATGTCCTCAATTTCATACGACAACTATGCCCACCATCCCCCACCCCCAGTCACCCTCCTTTAATTTCCTTTCTGCCTTTTCAACAGGTTCACTCTGCTCCAGCTACCAGCTCCGCCGAGAGCATCTCCTGCCCAAGCCTTGGCACCTGTAGGCGCCAGGGAGTCAGGGCCCCCACACTCTATCCTCAGGCCAAGCGCAGCGCCCAGCTCGGGAACAGAGTCGCCTCCCACCATGACCATGACAGTGAACAAAGAACTACAGAGACACTACAATTACGTGAGAGAAGACGCTTAGTGTGCCTCTACAATTACATGAGAGACGACGCTTAGTGTGCCACTACAATTACATGACAGATGATGCTTAGTGTGGCACGCTCACAGTTTGAGAAGGCCCTATCGCCATTGGCAAAAACTTGAACAAAGCCAGTGATTAACTAAAGACCGAGTCCCCTCACCTGCAAGCGGAGCTCTCAGACCAAACTAGAGAGCCAAGGTCTGTCTTTTCCACACTCGCTGTCACTGCTGCTGGATCTGATGAAATGACCAAGCAAGGACACCTCGGGCTCAGAGTCTTGGAGTCACGGTCTTGCCTTTGCCACCCAGATGACCGGAAGTGCCCCTCCTTAGGCCTCTAGTTCAGTGCGCTGTGCTCAGAACGCAGCGTGGGACTTTTCTGCGTTCCCGCAAGCCCCGTGAATCACCCGACAGGAAGACACTGCTCTGAACACACGCCAAAGCCCAGGAGCCCGTGTAAAGTGGCTGCTCCCCCCAGGCAGCTCCATCCGCACCCCAGAGCCCACCCTCCGACTCTCGGGCCAGGCCTCCAGGGGCCTGGTCAGGCCCGGCTGGTGACCACACATTCTGGAACCTGAGGGAGGGACAACAAGGGGCAGCTACTCAAACCTGATGCTCACTGGCTGTCCGCAGAAGACCACAGTGCTGGAGAGGGTGTGGAGAAATCCCTGACCTCACGCACTGCGGGTGGGGATGGGAACTGGGCACAGCTCGCCGAAGAAAGAAACAGAGTTCCCACCTCACCTAACTAGTCCACTCCTGGGAGCATTCTTGAGAGAACTCGCATATATCCACTCCAAAATCCGCACCTCGAAATTCAACAAAACACTACGTAAAGTGGGCAAAAAGTAGGAAAAAAACTGAGTACCCGAGAGCCAATGAATGGATAAACCGAATGTCAGATATCCACAAGAAGGAACGACATTCTGATGTGTGCAACATGGATGCTCTATGAAAATACCATGTCGAGTGAAAGCGACAGGACAGAAAAGGTCCCATGTTCTGTGGCGCTGTTTACAGGAAAGGTCCGAGACAGGCACACCCACGGACACGAGGACACATCAGCAGCGTCCAGGTCTGTGGGGCGCGGGCAGTTGGGGCAGCTGCTAATGGGTGTGGGTGTCTTTTCTGGAGTGATGAAGAGGTTCTGAAATCCATTAGATAATGAGACCCACCCACACAAGTCCGGGAGTATACGAAACACCATGGAGATGTGTATTTTTAAAAGAGCGCACTTTGCATTATGTAAGTTTTAAAGGGAAGCAAAATAATTCTAGAATGAGGCTGACGGCCAAGGTCGCCACACACTGTGTGCATTTCTTCGCTCTTAAGTTTTTAAATTGCAGGGGTAAAACTTTCTAAGAAACTGGAAAAGAAACTGATTGCATGTCTTACATACGCACATGCCTATGGCACATATGTGTATATGTATGTATTTATTTAAAGGGCGAAGCATCAAGTGTTACATGAAGTTCTTAACAGATGACGGCATGATCTCATGATCTATAAATTTTTTTTTCTGGTACTAGTTATATGTTAATGGAAACTACCCACATTTTAACTTAAGAGGAAAAAAAGTGAAATTTGTATGTAAACCTAAAAAAGAAAATTTCCTTAAATGTTGTGTTTGGTAAAAAAAAAAAATGCCCCTTCCTAACCTCAAATGCAATCACGGGCAGAACTACCCGATTTTGTATGCAAACTTCTATTAGTTACAAGAAGTGATAAAAAGCACTTTTTATGTCCTCTCTCTGAGAAATAAAATGAAAAGCTGGGAAGTTCAAAACACAGAATATCTGGAGTGGCAACACGGCCTTCATCTGGCTTCTCTCCCCCAGGAGGTGCGTTTTTATAGAAGCAGTTTCAGTGTTTAGCCTCGGACTTGGACTCCTTTGGTAAATTCATTTTTCTTCTAGTTTGCATAATTTCTTATAAATCTTCCAAGGCTTTATAACCTAAGTCTCCAAATGAAATGAATATGTTTAGCTTTATTCTCAAAATCAAGGCTATTTTTATTTAACACCTTTTTAAGAAAATATTTGTGACTTTATCAAGTATTGCTTTAAAGCGCGTTAAAAAACGCCTTTCTGTGGAGACAATAAATATTTTTATTTACCACACACATATCTCCCAAGGTTAATGCGAATTCAAAGACACCACAGAGAGGGTATGATGTGGATTTCTCTCGTGCTATTTCAAAACATACAGGACATACACAAATTCAGATTCTCTGTGGAAAGCAGCGGGAACAAAAAACATAAATCCCTGTCCAACCACACACAGACACACACTTCATTTGGGAAGAAAGCAGCAAAAAAAGAAAGTAATAATATTGTAATTTTATTAAGGCCTTCTTAACTTTTAGAAACCTAGCTTTGACATGCTTAAAATTTTATCTTGGTTTATTAACATAAAAGTGTACATACGAGGTTCCTTGTGTGCCCGTGGCCTTTTGTTTCAACTCCGACCTAACGTTTTATCCAAAATCTTATTTCAAACTCTCCGGAAGTGCCGGGACCTGGTGCACAGGGTGCTAGAAGGGACCCTGCGTGTTCCGGCCTCCCACGAAGGGGCGCTGTGGGCGTGCCCAGCCTCACCATGACAGGCCTGAGCTCTCCGAAGGGCTGGTCTACGTGATTTACAGGGTGAATTTCATGCGTGTTTCAGCCACAAATAACCCTGCGAGCAGAGCTCAGAGCCGCGTTCCTCAGCAACAAGGCTCAGCAACAAACACGAAACAAGGTCCTCCATCTTCCACATCGAAAGGCCTCGAGCCTCGCAGATGAAGTCGTCAAACATGCCCACATCCGTTCAGGGATGAGGGGCATTTAATTAGGTATTAAAATATTCTGCTCTTACATTTTACTAGTCAAAGCAAAAGCCGGCTGCACAGCAAATTGTACATACCGGCACCGGTCCCCTACTTTTTTGGCACCAGGGACTGGTTTCAGGGAAGACAATTTTTTCCACGGAATGGTGGGGGGAAAGGAGGGGGACAGGACACAGGAAGCGGAGCCCAGGCAGTAATGCCGGGGAAGCCTTGCTCCCTTGCCTGCCGCTCACCTCTTGCGGTGCAGCCTGGCTCCTAACAGGCCATGGACAGGTACCTTACCAGCCCACGGCCCGGTGCCACCCACGGCCGGGGGGCTAGGGGTCCCTGGTATAGAATAAACCTAAAATTCTCTCATTACAAAGAGAGTTACTTTATTTCTTTAGAGCGTTATCCAAACATCCTGTATTATGTCTAATATTTTTTAGTGAGGGGTGATGCATCAATTTAAGATTAAATAATGAACTCAAAGTTTTTATGTCTTCTAACCAGTCACATTTATATTTTTATAAAAGAGTCATTTTCCTTAGAAGCATGGGATTATTATTATTTTTTTTTGTACGTAAATAGCAGATACAACATATGTTCAAAGAAGAAACTAGCCCTGGGGGGTAGCTCAGTTGGTTGGAGCATCATCCCTGGTCGGGGCGAGTACTGGAGGCAGCTGATCTCTCTCTCTTCTCTCTCTATCCATCAAATCAATAAATATATCTTTGGGTGAGGATCGGAAAAACAGGAGTCACTGCACCCACCCAAACTGTGTGTCAATAAAATGTGGTACCGTGCGTCAGAGCCGACACAGGCGAGTGCTCGGCACCGTTTCCAGTGGAAGCGCAGTTTCGGGCCGCCTTTCCTCACCGACCCCGGCTGCAGATGCGCCTGTCAGTCGCTCACGTCAGAACAGCTGCAGAACTGAAACAAAACCTCCAGCACAGAACTGACAACTCCTTTGTTTCCACGAGAGTCTTGCGCTGTCATCCAAGGCGGCGAGCCTTCCAGTCTGTTCTCTGCCAACGCTACCAGTGTGCCAATTACCCAAGCTGCTTCCCAGACACCAGACACAAATTCCACAAGACTGCTGTGCAAGCGCACCCTAATTAACCATCAGCTTAATTAGACAATTTACTGTGTAATTAGCAGGCAATTAGTCAACACCTCTCAGATCTTATTGACTGCTGTGACAGCCTTCCCGTCTCTCCACATTCCGACACACCCGCATGGCCGTGCTCACGGGGCTCTGAGGCCTGGTGCCTCAAGGTGCTGGACAGAAGGGCGGGTGACAGTAGACAACTCGGGACAAAGTCAATATGCAGCCCATCCAAGTATTGAGCTGTTTATAAACTTGTCTTCTATGCATACGGGCCACCCGACATTGAAGACACTCTAGGTACCTGCTCCAGAAATGCCCACAGGACCAACAGGACCAACTGCCCAGCGCCCTGTGTTTCATGCTTTAACGTGAAGCACTTCGAATGGAATGTACTGGGCACGATGCTCCTGGATGGGCTGGGCCTACAGGAAGGTGAGTCCATCTTTTGTCCGTGTGTAGGTCTACTTGACTAAATCCCATTAATGTTAAGAACTGTCAGAGACTCCAACCCCACCCTCGAGGGTGGAAGGCACTACAGGGCACGGATGCATTTTCTGGTTTGCCGGGGACTACGGAGAGGTTCAGGAACCAGGAATCACAACTGGGCATTTTAATATTTATATCGCCACTCATTTTCCACAAAGGAGCACTTTTAGGATGTTTTTCTCTAAGCTCACGTGCACGTCACATAAGACCCACTGCTCTTTGCAGTGGAACTTCCGGCCCCTCCAGAGTCCTTCCTGTTTTCTGAGGATTTCATGATTGGTAACTAGTGCGATTTCGACAGCCATGAGGAAAAGCGACTCCTTATCTTTTTTCCTTTTCAGAAATATTTTCAAGGATGAATTTTATGGAAGGATTTGAAAAATCATTGAATCTTCCGTTAACGGAAAGGAACAAGAAAGGAAGACCATGTGACCACTTCTTCACAGGGTCATGGGTTAGCTGCCCTCTATACTTTCTGGCATCTAATGAACTTCAATGCACATAAACTACTTACCACAACAGGGTTATTGTTGTATCATTTGCATTTTCCTATTAGCAGCGATTTTCTCTAGTTTCTCTTTGAAGGGAAGAACCCCCAAATTCCAGGTGAAACTATCCCCAAAAGACCACAGATGTGAAGGGGGCTGGGTGGCTGGAGTGCCCAGGGAAGACCACGGGGCTGTGGCTCCACTGGGACATGATGCAGGAGGAAGAGATGCCATCCAGAGACGGGCAGGAGCCTCGTAGTACAGAGACTGGGACAAGGACCTCAGGTCTCGTGAGGGCTTTGGGCAGCCACTGGAGTGTTTTAAGCAAAGCCAGGACACGGCAAGACTTCCCTTGTAAGAGACAGTGTGGACTAAAGGCAGGACACAGGAGAGTGGACCTGGGCGGCTCTCATTAGAGAGAGGGGGGCAGGGCGTGGTCCAGGGAGAAGCAATGGGGTGTGGAGGTGGGTGTGGCTCCTGCAGATGGGCCCTCCCCAGAGAAGGGCAAGGGGAGAGCGAATTTCTTCTCTCTGACAGACGATGACATGACTATGAACGCGGCAGTGTGGCACGCAGGTTGTGGCCACAGTCGTCACTGCTCTCCCTGACCTGGTATTTTACCCGTTACACAACATCTTTACACGTTTCATTTTTAGGCGGTTCACACTGAGCATCACGACAACACTGCAAGAAAGGCAGAGCAGGGGTGGCGGCCTTCTTGCGTGAATGAGCGAGCTGAGGTCTACACCATTTGCTGGCAGGCGCCTTTCTCAGGGAAGTTGGGATGACCCTTGACACTTCCTTCCGAACAAAGGGACGTGATTGTGGTACTCAAATAATAGCTAGTACGATTTGCCGTAAAAGCCACAACTTGACACTGATGGTGGAAGAGCCCCTCGAGCCTTCTGCATGTTACCTTGTCTGTTCTCTTCATACCTCGAGAGTTAATGAGGGGGTCTGTGTGCACACGGCAGCCACCTCTGGGGCTACACCACTTCTGCTGGAGAAGGTCTCACAGCTCAGCACTGCTGTTTGTTTACTGGCCCCTCCAGAGACGGCATCCTCAGCGGCTGCTTCCCTCACCCTCGTGTGAACCGCCCAGGACTCCCACCGCAGGACTGTGACCGAGCGAGGCCAGCCCCTCTGCAGGACATCCCTGTGCTGCAGCCCGGCCACGCACGCTCAGGCACAAGGGCCCCACGGGGACTGGTCAACACTCCCACTGGCCTGCCCTCCTGCTCTCCCCGACCTGGGGCCCCTTGTCGTGGGGGTCCTTCCGCTCTCCACCGCCTGTGCACTTTCTCCTCAACTCAGTGCTTGCAGGTTGTGCCCCACCTGGGCGTCTGTTTCCCAGGAAACCTGGACGAAACAATTCTGGTGCCGTGAAAAAAAATGAGGCACTACTGACAAAAACTAGGAAAAAACTCACTATGAGGGAAACGTGAAAAAATCATTTTCTTACAGCACGTTTTCATGCAATTAATGTTGGTAACTCAAATTCTATGTAGACTGTAGTGATGTAACAGAGTATCCAATGGTAAATAGGGGGAATTGAAATAATTATGAACATGAATTTTCCCCTTGCAGAAACGTCCAAGTAGATGGCAAAAGTCTGCCTCAGAAAGCCATCGACCCGCTGCCTGGCAGGGGCGTGGGACATCAGGGACGGTGCCGATCACAAAATACTTTCTTTGGTGTGCATCATGTTGCTTGCCATCCTACACACCATGAGTGGGTGAGAGAGACCCCTCAGAGCACTGGCCGTGTGCCCTCTGAAGGTCCTGTCAGGGGAGGGGCGTGGTGCCCTGTCCCCCGTGCTGTCTAAGGGGTGTCTGGGTTCCAGCCTGAGTGTGGCACTCGAGATGAACTCAGAGGGATGCGACCGCCATGCGCCCAGCCTGCATTCTGCGGTGCGTCAGGAAAGGAAGTGCCAGACTGTCCTGCGGGCCAGGGAGGGGCCCCAGGAAAGGAGGCAGTGTGAGCTCACCCCAACCTCTGTTCGGCGGGGACCCCTGGAAAAGCAAATGTGTCTCAGGAGAGAGAAGTGAAAGGATTCCAAGGGCTCCTAGGAGCTGTGTAGTGAGTGAGCTATAACAAAGATTCAAAGGACCAAGGGGAGGTTCCCTAGTGGTGGGATGAACCCCCAAAAGCATCCCCGCAGCAGAGCCTGACAAATGTCTGCCTCCCGAGGAAGGACATTAAAGCTGTGCAAAAATCACCTTTATCCAGGGAAGCACAGCTGTTGGTCACGAAGCAGCGATATTTACCAACTTAATGTCCCCAGCACCGCTCAACGGCATACTGCATTTCAAAACACAGTTGTCTCCCTGACTCTACAGGAAAGTAGTCAACACGCTTTTGCCAGGGAAAGCGACAGGGACAGCCCCTCAGAAAGCCCGCTCTGCGTCACGTCGACTGAGGGAAGAAGCCCTACAGCAGCTCAGAGTATGAGGAGGCAACCGCCGCCAGGGAAGCCACAGGGGACTTGGTCATCGCTGGCCTCTGGATACTCGAACAGGAGAAGCTGGCTCAGAAGGGAGCCGCGGTGGCAGCAAGGCACAGAGGGCGCGGACAGACGCCCGGGGGCTGGACTGGCTGAAGCGGAAAAGAGAGAGACAGCAGGAGGGGAAGGCGGAAGTTACTGCTGAAACAATGAAGGAGCGTTGCATGATGTTGACAAGTGACTTCCAAGAGGAATTATACAATTACTTGGCTTAAAACCTCTTCAGGCTGCTTGTTGCCTACACAATCACACTCAAATTCCTTTCCCGTTGTCTCTCCAGCCTTGAAGTTCAAGTTCAGCTGTGGAACCTTCAATGTGCCGGTTCCGCCGTGGGCACCGCCGTGACCGGGACTGTCCAAACACTGGTCCTTCTGCCTCGAATGAAGACACAGCTCCGACACCCGGTCACTGCTCTCCTTGGAAACTGATGCGAACACCGTTTATTAAGTAAAACTTCTAGTCCAAGAATCGCACCGCCTTTCGCCGGCATCAGTCATTCTGTGTTTGCTGGTGTGCACACTTTCTGAACTTGAACTGGAGTTCAAGTTTTCCAGAGCAGAGCTCTTCGCGCACAGAGACACAGGGCGCTGGTAAGAGCTCTCAGGGTACAATCTGTCCTAGTCAGTGACACGGCTTGATGACATTTTTAGGTAAATTTTAACTTTTAATTGAGGGCGAATTTGGCAGAAGAACAACGGTGAGTTGTTCCCAACATGTGGGATGTTGTGGAAAACTTCCAAACGAGCAGGAAGGGGAGGGTGGAAAGGGCAGGGGACTTGGCTCTGGGGGAGGCGCAGATGGGGAAGGCCGGAGAGCGCAGGTGAGCGGCACCCGAAAAGGCAGTTTGGCTGAAGAGTTCTCTGAGAAACCACTGCCCTGAGCCTCTAAGCCCACCTTACTTCGGAAGTAGGGGCGATGGAGCGTGCAGCCCACTGCCCGTCCAAAGGAAGAGGAGCCCCAGAGAACTGCGATTTCAAAGCTGAATGCCTCACAACAGAACATACGTCTTTGATGAAAATTGACATTGAGGGCATCGCTGGGTTTGGTACTTAAAGTTTTTAAGGAGGGGTGAAGAGTGTCCCTGGTAGTCATGACTTGTTAAAAATCAGGAAAGAAATAGCAAAAGCAAGGGCATACTGGAATTCCAGCGACATGCATTTTAACCAAAGGCTGTACCATCCAAACGTACCCAGAGTATGGACATTTTTAACTAGTTAAATTTAAAATCTGCAAAAGAGCTATGTGAGACAGGATAAGGGTTGAATCAGTTTTTTACATGGCAGGACGATACTTCAAGGAAATTTCCTTTAGCCATAATTATGAGAATTTTCCATTAACCTCAGCACCAATTGCTTAAAAAATGAACACACACAAGAGAACTGAGTAAGAGGCATTTTCCATTACAAGTCAGGTTCTTCTACCAGCCCCTCCAGATCAAATTGTACACATCAATTTATATGATTAAAAAGATCTATCTGAGTCTCCCCTTGTCCACTCTACCAAAATGATTAACTAATTAACAAGTGTGAAATCACAGCCTGAAACAGAAAAGAAGTGAAGACGGAATTATATTGGAAAATTGATTGGTCTGCTTCACAGTCAACTAGCCCAAAATGTGAAATGAAAGGTAAAAAATAAAAAAAGAGAGCAATTGAAATAGCTTTAATAACGCACCTGCTTGGAAATGTGCTGGCTACAGGGGAAGGGCTTACAGTTGATGCTGAAGTGCATGCGTCCACCTGTGTTTGGAAACATGGTCTACATTTTCTGTTGAACAAACTGTGTCTGCATCCCAGGCATGGCTACCAATGGAAGTTCGTTTAGAACTTGGGAGAGACAAGGGGTGTGCTCTCTCTGACATTCTAATTTGCAAGCTTGGGCTTCAATTCTGCAAGTGCACACACAGCCGCTTTTGTTGCTGAAGCGGCCAGGATGCTTTGTAGGAGAGACAGCAAAACAGTCTCGGAGTGAATGGTGGATGAAATCTCCCACGGGACCACTGCATGTGAGCTGTGGCCTTCGAATAAATCCGTTCTTTATCATTGGATGACATGTCAAGTTTATGAATGTCAGTACAAGATCTACATCACGACGAAAGCACCCAACCCAGTGAAAAGTCCAACTACTCCTACACAGAAATTATCTGTAGTTTTAGCACTTCAAAATCTCCCAGAGGGATTGAGCACCGGCCTGCGAAACAAAGTGTTACTGGTTCGATTCCTAGTCAGGGCACATGCCTGAGTTGCAGGCCAGGTCCCCAGTAGGGGGCGCATGAGAGGCAACCACACATGGATGTTTCTCTCCTTCCCTTTCTCTCTCTCTCTGAATAAATAAATAAATAATATATATATATTTTTAAATCTCCCAGAAGGGAACGTTGAATATGTTTACACAATTATAACTCCTTGGTTTTATGCATAGGTACTACTACTCAATAAATAGAAATTAACCATGGACCAAATCTGAAAGTCGGCTGTGGTGGTGAAGATGATATGCTGGATGGTTGTTCGTTTGCTGTCTCCTAGACTTCCGTGATAAGGTAATGAAGAGACTCAATAGCAAAAGAAATGTTTCATTTAATCTTAAAAAAAAAATCCATATCTTTATTTCTAATAAGGCCTTCTAAAATGAGTTACAAAAGTAATTGTTTCTGTATTATCATCCAAACAGGCTTAACCAGGCTCCAAAATATTATGTAACATATCTGTGAAATGTTTCTTAACAAGTCTAAATATTATTTTTAGCATTTCTAGCCCTGACAGTGTGACTCCTGAATTCTTGTCTGGTTGATAGGCAACTTCCTCCCAATTAAGCTAATGTGGATTGAAGCAAGTGTCTGGAAACTCACATGGGAGAATGGACAACCTACACGGGAAAAGGTCTGCACGTCTCATTCCGGGAAGAAAAACAGAACTATTTAGAAAAACAAAAAGGAAAGGCTTGCCAACTGGGACCCGAGAGCCATCTCCCTGCACCTGAAGAACTGTCACGCGGAGCTGAAGTTCAAGTCAGAGTCCCAGAGTTACCCATTCGCCTAACGAGCACGCCCCGCACACTTCCAATCTGCCGGAAGTGGTGCCTGGTCTGGGCTTGCCATAGTGAGCCAGAAGGACGGCACCCCTCTCCCTGCAGCGCTGACTGCTCAAGGCTGAGGCGGAAAACACACAAGGAGACACAGAAGTGGTCAAGCGCATCATAACTTCACGGGGTGAGGAGTGCGGCGATGGGAAACCACCAGGAAAACAAGGCTCCGAGAGACGGCGCTTCGAGGGGCCCTTGGACCTGTCTGCGGAGACCGTCGGGGAAGCGAGGGCCCGTGAGGGGCGAGGTGGGTCTGTTAAGAACAGGGAAGGGCCCTCCAGGCCCAGCAAACACCAGCCCAGCAGCCCTGAGGGGGGGTCAGCCAGGCCGAGGAAGCTGAACGGGGACCGCGTGGCTGCAGCAGAGCGACCTAAGAGGAGACTAGCTCTGACGACAGTGGATTCCCAGAAGGCAGACACAGAAATTTTCTCTCTCTCCCTCTGTCCCTCTCCTTCTCCCTCTCAGTGAAGTTGTACATAGAACCCAAATTGAAATAAGATCACAGGTGCCCCTCTGCTTGGAGCAGGGCAGGGAGTGGGGCACAGTTCACCTGCTCCACTGAATGGCAGGTCTCTGCCAAACACTGACCACACGGGGGGCCAGGGCCAGCCCCGCCCGTGAGGCCCCAAGCCGTCTGTGGACGGACAGCAAAGGCGGGAGTGGGCACAGCCAGCGCCACGCAGTGGGGCGAGCCTGCCCTGCTGAGCCCCGACGGGGCTGTCAAACTACAGACCAGGAGCAGGCGAATGGCTGTTGGCGGCCACAGAGTTGTGCGGTGCTCGGGTGTGCAGTGGCAGATAAAGCCAGAGGAGACTGATACTGAAGCCTGGAAAAATGCAGCATGAGGCAGTTCGTGGGAACTGGGAGGGAGTGGCCTGGACTGGAGACAGAACCGGTGGTGAGAACAGTGCTGGTGAGGATGCGGAAGACACACAACGTACATAAGGTGTGTGGGCGCCCGGCTGTAGGGAGCTCTACCCAGCCTGCTCGGAAGGTCAGTTGAGTGTTGCTGCCCGAGTCTAACAAGGTGCTGGAAGATAGAAAAGAGCTAAATAGGAATATATTCAATTTCTTAAGCAAATTCAACCGAAAGCAAAGCAAAAGAGCCCAGGACACGCTGGGTTGGGAAATAAACCAATTTTAAAGGCGTTGTCTCTTCTAGAAGGAAAATGATTTCCAAAGTGAGACACGACCTCAAGGTCAAGCTCACATCCGGAGTGTTGCTATGTGACCTTTGGGAAGACTTCAGAGTTAAAGCAGGTCCTAGCATGTTCTCCTCCATAGACAACATGGATTCTGAGATGCTCGAGGAGCCCAGGCCATGGCAGCCAGGCACGTCCGACACGGAGGAAGCCTGTCTCAGAAACAGCAGGAATGCCGCTCCGGGGCACGGAGTCAGCCCTTCACAGACTGGAAAAGCATTTTGTGATGGCATCACTGGGAGCTAGGACTGAAAGGGACAATTCTTCAAAATAAAGAGAGGATAAGCGTTCTTAACTCCCTATGAGCAGAAACAGGCTGAGAAAGCCATCACTGACACAGGCCAGCAGAACAAAATGAGGCTCAGAGGACAGAGTCAAGAGTCCCGGAGACAGAGCTGACAGTGGGGGGGCCACTGTGGGCACCTGAAACTGGACCCAAACTGAGGAGCATGCCCTGTCCCTGGCCCTGAAAATGTGCCCAGAATTTCCAAATTGCTGTGGGCCAGTGACCGCTATGTCCCTTCCATTTCTCTGTTTCCGAATGACGGCATCCACAGAGGCTCTCCTGACCATGTCATTGCATGTTGGGTGTGCAGGGAAGAGACAACCCGTCTTCCTACTGCAGAGAACCTGGGACAAAGAGAGGCTGAGCCCAAGCAGCCTTATACGCGCTGGCAGCGGCCGGAGATCACGTGTGGGGTCTATGCCACAGCTAAACGGCATTCTCAGTGTTTTGGAGACGGGCCGATGGACAGACAGGGCGCCTTTCGCATGTGGAAGGGAAGTGAATGACTGCAACCAGGGGAGAGTCAGCGCCGCTTGCAGAGACAGCGGGGCTCACCCTTCCGGGCCTCACGCACGTCCCTGTGTGATATGGTTTGGATGTCGGTCCCCTGGACGGGCAGAGGGTGTGTACCTACTTCTGAAATAGAGCATGCGCCTGACACCTTGTCACTCGCTTTGACCCAGAGTGCCTGGTGGAAGTGACAGTGTGTGACCTCAGAGTCTTCATCTCAGCCGGCCCTGCAGCTTCCTCTCCCAGCCCCTTAGGACACTTGCTACCTGTGAACAAGCCCCAGCCACTCTCCTGGAGGAGGAGCCTGTGGAGAGGGGGCCCCTCTCTGCAATTTTTGCCACTCCTGCCGAGCATCTAGACGCTGGTGGGGCCCCCTTGCCTGTCCCTGGGTGTCCCTCCAGCTGACCGCAGATGCCATAAGAAGCAGAGCTGCCAGATGGCCCATGTACATGACTGTGAGCAAATAAATAACCGGCTCTCAGTCCTGGGCAGTTTACTTAACTTCCTCAGCCCATTCATCACCTGAAAACAATTACTATCTGATAGAGATGTTGTGAACAGTCAATGAGTAACTTACAAAAAACATCTGGCAATGGCTATACGTTCTAAGTACTCAATACATGGTAGATGAGTGTGTGTTAAGAATA
Organism: Macrotus californicus; assembly: GCA_007922815.1. Lineage (NCBI taxonomy): Eukaryota > Metazoa > Chordata > Mammalia > Chiroptera > Phyllostomidae > Macrotus > Macrotus californicus. The sequence continues at coordinate 152,665 of VMDR010000502.1, forward strand.
ATAACTATAACAACAACAATCTACAGCATTAAACAAGTTCCAGAAGGCGAGTCAGAAGCAGCTCTGGGTGGGCACTGGAGTCTCTCAGTTCCAATTCCTCTCCCAGAGAACACTGCCTCTCCACTGTTGTTGGCCTTTGTCTAGGGTATTTATTTACTCGAAGAAGAAGAAAAAAAAGCAGCCTATTTTAAGGTCAACAATTCATTTATGGTAATAAGTTAGGCTAATTTATGCCATGATGTCTCCGAAGGCAGAACTATGAAACATGGATGGAAATCATGAAGAGCCAATTTGTGGTCAATGAAGGGCAGATGTCTCTCAAAGCTCATTCCCAAGCCAGCCAGGCAGCACGGCCTTGAAGACCTAGCACATTCCCTGCCGCTCAAAGCACTCAAGAACAGGGTCCATTTCTTCTGTCCGGGCTGTTGACACCTGACCTTAGAGATAACGTCGATGTCCCTTCCTAAAACTGCAGCACTCACTCTCTTTCCTCAAAAATTCTCTGCATTGTTAAGATTTACTCAACAACCTAAGTCTTAACATACATAACCCATTGCATTTAGAAACTCCACCAACATTTTCATTTTCAGACATGGACGCGTGCATGCACTCTAGAAAGCAACCAGGCTATGAAACGTTTAAATTGGCCTTTTCCCCTTTGAGGGAGATCTGTACTTAGAATGATGTTTTACGCGGTGACTGTTCATGGACATGGCTGGAAAAAAGCCCTTGATGTGCTGCTGCCCAAAGCCTGTTCGTTCATTTATTAACTCATTTGCACCGCGAATATTCAAGAAGCATTTATCAAGCGCTTCCTACACTTTAAACGTTGATGTGGTAGATGGCTGTGTGTGATGAAAGCAGCCACAGTCAACACTTTGATTCCAAAGAAATAATAAAGCGCCTTCGATATTTCTTGGCGTTTCGTTTCCAGTGTTTTGTGTTGAGAGAGACTCATCATAGGTATACCTATTTACCCGATCGCGGGGCATGATTAAAATAAAATACATGCACTCAAGACACCTTCTTACTGGAAGTCACTCTCGTTCACTCTAATGTCTATATAGGATGTATAAATAAAACACGCTCTTGCTTCGGCTTCCCTTTGGTTTGGGGTAGTGATAACCGCGTCGGAGGTCATCTGGGCAGTGGCGAAGGTATGTGTGGCTTGCAGTTAGGTGTTCTCTATTTGCAGCCTAGAAATGTGGGGGTGTGAGGGAAAGAAAAAGTTACGGAAGGTTCTGGCCTCCTCCCCGGGTGGCCGCACACAGGCCGGGGGGCCAGTCCACGTGATCGCTCGGCAGCCTCCAACGTTCCCAGTGAAGTGGAGCGGGTCTCTGCTTTGTCACGGTAGTTCCGCTTAAACTGAGCTCGACTGATCGGTTTCCCTTCCACCTTTTTAACCTTTAAACTTGAACTCAATACACTACTTACAGAAACATAATTTATATTTATATTGAAATATTTTCGTGATGGCATTTTAAATACCGTCACTGAAAAGCCCACACAGAACCTCAAGCAACCCCAGGCCAGTGTTTTGGGACATCCTAGCCATGACTGAATTGGACAAGGAAGGGTATAGTTAATGAAAGCCGTCTTTGATGTTATTTAACACAAAACCAAACACACATCTTTTCACACCTGACATTAAAACCCAGATCATTTGCCTCCCTGAAGAAAGCCCACGCAGCTTTAGAGAGACTGCACAGCACGGAGTAATAGCGTTTCTGTGTACTGAGGTCTCCCCTGGCATTTCCGCGGGAGGCGGGGGCCGCCGTGGCGGCGGTGTGTTGGAGCTCAGCGCGGCCTTGACAAATGCCAAGAGTATAAAAATAGAGAGAGGGTGGAAATCAACAGCACGTTCAGAACGCCTCCAAAAATCAGGACGAAGGGAAACAAAGTCCACCTAACCGCGTTTGCTGTAGAAATCGGTGCAATATCCAGCTGTCAATCTACGGTGACAACGAGGGAGCCCCACTGTCGGGAGGGCAGGCGAATGTGATTTCCAGCAGCTGTTCAGCTGGGGCTCTAATTTTTCCTGAACTCCCTTGGCGAGCATTTAATTTCTTTATCATATGCAGGCTCCACAAATTGTGCCTCATCAAAACTGTATTGTGAGATATTAATATTTCATACGATAACAAAACGCCGTAGAATAACCTTTGTCATGTGAAGAGCATCCAAATTTCAAATGTCAAGATTCTGAATTTTAATATACTTTAAGCAGAAGATTCTCGAATTGGCATAATAAACTATAATAAGGCTACTGTAAACGGTTACGTTGTGAGGTCACACAAAGGCATTGCACATACACTGTTCCAGAGGGTGTCTTCCGGAAGGGGCTGATGGGGAGGGCGTGTTTCTCCGGCGGAGTTGTGTTCCGCCGCATTTCATCAACGGGGATGCACAGAAGCTCGAAAGATAGTCATATACTCACCACAGGTTTAATTACTGACCAGGGGCAATCTAAGAAACTAAAAAACATGATAGGTCTCTATGAAACCAGGGGGCCACCCTGCAAAACCAGGAATGGGAAATCTCTGCTTCTGGAGTCGGTGTCACGTAACTCCAAGGTGGCACCACTGTGTCAGTCACCACCACCAAACACACGCGTTGAAAACAGCCTTTGCACAAATATTTCGTCTCTCCCACCGTCAAACTGAGTTACAGAGAGCTTCCTCACCCCCATCCTTGTTCCGTGCACCAAACTGAATTGGCATTTGTTCCTAAGTCTCCTTCTGAACCAGTTTCCCAGACCCCTGAATGGAGAGATTAAATTCAAATTAGAGGTTCAGAAGGAAGTTAGCATCCACATTTATTTCTGCTGGTGACCTTAATAAAGGGAACCGCTGCCAGGTGACGGAAAGAGACAGCATCCCAAATCAATGCGTGTCACCAACAGAGTAAAGACAGATGTCTCTGATTAATCAGAATAAAATTTTTGCAAGCAAACAGCAAATTCAAAGCAAATGATTTTTTCTTTATTTTTGGCTACAATTTTTCAGTAGTACCTGAGTAGCCACCTATTTCTGTCGTCCATATAAAAATTTTAAAATGCTGTAACTAATGTCCTCAAATGCAATTAGAGACTCTGTTTTTCCCAAGGGACCGAACATTTGATTATGGCTTCCGAGTCACTCCTCAAGGGTGAGTTGAAACAAAGACAAATGCTCGTCAATATTGCACAAGGCTCTAAAACTGTCGGTTCATGGTAGTCTATAGCTGAGTTAGCTCAGTGTGTTCTGTGTGTTTTTCATGCTTTGTGTCAGCAAAAGGTCTCTAACTATTCAGCCAATATTTTCTTTTTTGAGAAAGAACCTGCCTTTAGCTATTTAAACATAAACATAGTCGCAAAGTATTTTTTCCATGCACTGGTTTTTGCAGCTTGTAAGGGTCCTCTCCACTCCCTCGACCCCACTCGCACGTGGCGCCTTGTAAAGCTGTCGGGGGAAGACGGACGTGACGTGTCTGCCGGGATGACGCCAGCTATCGATCCTCGTACAGGGAAAACGGGCAGAGCGTGTGCTTAATGGGACGTATTTGTTCTCTATTATTTTCTTTGCCTAAGGATAAGGCTGATCCAAATAATGATAATCTCCTCCTAGTCCGCAGGTTCACACGTTCTTATACATTAATTATTACTAACTACCACTTTGGACTAAAAATACATCAATAGATTTCACATTTAAAATTGTATCAACAAAGATTTAAGAAATGTTAACTTCTGCTGCTCTTTTCTAATTCCAAACCATACGAGGAAGCAACCCTGCCTGGCACTATCCTCCGACTTTGAAGCCACACGTCCTCACGCTTCGTGCACGTAAGAAAATCGACCTCAGCTGGAGCCTGCAGTTTATTTTCTGCTAGGCACGGCCACTGACGATGTGAGCAGAGTCATGATGTCCGGTCGGACTCAAGGGCGCGCCTCGGGAAAGTGTGTGTGTTCACAGTGCGTGACCGTGAGCTACACGGAGGCTCCTTCCCACGCGGACTCGACCCCAGGATGCTGCGCACCCAAACCCCCGGTGTCCCCGGCTGGGAGTGGAGGCGTACGCCCCATGCACACGCAGCTGGGCATCAGAGAACGATGACAAACAAAGGGATAGATAAGACCTCATGTGACATGGTGACGGAAGGACACAGCCACTTCTGCAGCATTTAAATTTCGGGGGCTCTCTGGACCAAACCAAGTGAGTGGTGGGTGTCCCGCCCACCTCGCCTTCCCGGGGACGGAGGGAGAGAAGGCAGGGATGGCGGGGACTAGTGATCGGTCTTATCCGTGAGTTTAACAACTGTTACTGCTCGGTCAGAAACCTCTCCCCACTGTAACCCTCGTGCTCGGATTAAAATACCCGAGACTTCAAAAATGTTTTCTTACCTTGTCCAGAGAGAAAGTTTTGGTCACGGCGAACGCCCACCCCGCTTCGAACGCCCTCCGAATCATCGTGGTGCTGGTGGCCGGGGTGGCGCTGGCGAGCCCGAAGGGGTTGGCGAACTTCAGCCCGGCCATCTCCACGCTGAGGTCCACCAGGTCGACGGGCGTGCAGAAGAGTGGCAGCTCGGGCCGGGCGGGGACTGCAGCCCCGTGCTGCTCCTGCAGAGAACAGGCAGGCAGTGACTGCGCTGGCACCCCAGCTGACTTTCCGTGCCATCTTTACAGAAACCACTTCAGCTCAGCATCCGAATTCGCGCAGTTGACGTCGGCTTGTTCGAAATGCCGAAGACTGGCATGGAGTCAGCAGTGCCCAGCACAGAAAGCACCCTCTTTTCTCATTTAAAAGGCGGTATGGAGAGTGTCGGCAGAAATACAGCCAATGAAAGGAACAAACACACACTCTATTTAAAACAGACCGAGATCCTAGTGTGAAAGGGAACACACTCAGCACTTATCTCCCCGGTCCCGTGAATGGGGCCTCTTTGAATCTGCACAACTGGCCCTAGTGCTTAGAGACCCGACCACGGCGAGTCAGGAGGCCCACGCTCAATTTCCTGTGGACAAGGCTGTGGGAAAGGCACCTGGCACGTCCCCATCTCTTCTCCCCCACCGTGGTCCCCTCCATCACACGGCCACTGGATGGTGTCCCGTGACTCATCAGCTCAGGGGACATTTAATTTGGAAGGGGAGTCAAGTCGTCCTGTGCGTGATGGAGCTCCTGTTCTCAAAAGCCAAACAGCTCGCATGGAAATCCCCCACTGGCTCTCGAACTGCAAAACTGCCACCGCTGAAGGAGCACCACCCAGGTGCCCCTTGTGTGAATGCAAAGACTGAAGGGAGCATGTAGTGAAGCGCAGGGCACTGGGAAGCAGAGCTGTGCTTGCTGACCATTTCTCTTTCTGACTCCTGGGAGTTCACTGAAGAGCCCCTGGGGCCTTCTTCTGGTCAAGCGTCTCTGTCTCTATCTCCCTCGGCCTTTCCTCTCCCTCCCACAAGGACACTGATGTTTCTAGGGCCCCTCCCCACTACCGCTCACAACATCCTGTGTCAGTCTACCGGACTACGAGTGTCTCCCGTGAAGCAATAGTGCTAATGCAGCTGTGTGGGCCGACCCTTTTTCCTGCTTTCCTGCTCTGCACACCCCAACCCACCCTCCCGAGTCAGTGCTGTGGCCATCCCCACCGGATGCTCCCCTCATGCCCTGAACTCATCCGGCCACCTGTGTGTGTCTCCTGCCTCGTGGACGGTTGCATCCAGCACAGCCCTTGGCAGAGAGACACTAAAGCTATTTGTGGACTACAGAGGACCGGTGACCGTACGTGCTCAGCCTCTTGCGTCACTGTCCATAATAAGATGAACGTCAGCTATACTTCAGATACAGGGAAGTCCACGATTTATCTGTTTATTTTTTTATTCTAATGTGGGGTTACATCCAACTCTCACCTCGGGAGGGCTGTTGAAGGTAGTAGCAAAGGCCCTCAAAAGAGCCCTCTAGTGGGAATGGTGAGTAGTGCTCTGGCAGCTAAGCTACTGTGGAAATACCTGCATGCTGTGATTCTCTTGCATAAAGTGATCTAAACAAACATTCACGGACCTCATAATTCTGCCAGACCCAGCTTAAAATAAAGCATTTTTCAGCCCTCCGTAATCTGTGACTTCCAGCTGAGAATGGGCTCATTTGGCTGTAATGCAACAAGCCTCCGGTGGTTACTGTGGGGGCACAGAAGAATCTCATGGAAGTCCGGCGGGCATGCAGCGGGGCCCCCAGGAAGGGTGGGGACCTGCAGGGAAAGCCACCTGCTCTGTGTCTCCCTGGCTCCTCCTCTTCAAGCTTCTAGTCCATTCTCCCATCTGCCAATGGGACCCCTCTACTCCTTGATCCAGAGTGGTTGCTCTTTGATAGGTCAAGACCAGTCATTTTAACTCTGCATATTAAAAACATTCAGAGGATTTAAAAAATTTTGATGCCCTGGCCCAGGGGTGTCAAACTCATTTTCACCGGGGGCCACATCAGCCTCACGGTTGCCTTCAAAGGGCTGAATATAATTTCAGGACTGTGTAAATATAACTGCTCCTTAACAGTTAAGCGAGAGCTCAGCGCTGCCGCCGGGTAGAAACAAGTTGCCGGGCCAGATAAATCAAGGTGGAGGGCCAGATTTGGCCCGTGGGCCTTGTGTTTGCCACCTGTGCTCTGGCCAGACAGACTCAATACTAATTCCATCAGAATCGCTCAGAGCAGGACTCAAATATTCGTGATGATGATGATGATGATGATGATGACGACGACGATGATGATTTAAATCTCACCAGGGGATTGCAACATGCACCCCAGGCTGAGAGTCACCGCTCTGGCATGTGACTGCTCTTCTCAACTCCTCATTCTCAAAGGAGACGTTTTGAGGCCTACATTATTCAAATAAATGGCTGCAAGGTTCTTTCAAAAGAACAAAGTCCTTTTGTGAGCTGGGCAGATCCTCTAAAAAGTGCTCACCTGGGGACCTTGATCCACTTATAAAGCACTGACCCGATGAGCATCAGCGCACTGTCCAAATGCCCAGGCTGACCGCAGAAACGGGGCGCGTACTTTATTCTCAAAATCGCCAACGCGTGTCTCTGCTGGCAACAGTTCTCGCGCCAGACTCGGCGACGAGTGTCCTGCACTTATTCCTGCCTTCTGATCGCCCTCTTCCAATCGGGCACCATTTCCTACTGACGAAGAAGGAAGTGAGGCCCGAAGAGAGTCAACAGCTCGTCCAAAGCTAAGCAGCTACGAGTGACAGGGCAAGGCGTGACTTCCAAGCCTACACTCCCCGCAGCCCAGGAGGATGTCCCTATTTAGAACGCCACCGCCTGTCTCAAGTACCGATGTCCTCAGCATGGAAACCGGCCGGGAAGTTATTCCCCGTGGGTCAGTGGAGCACACACACCCAATCACAGCATGCGCACACACACACACACACACATACACACACGCACAAACCTACTGCCAGAAATAAGCAATGCAGGCCATTCAGATATTGAGGAGAAAATCAATCTTCCTTCTTTCCCTTGAGAATGGAAATCAAAACAAACAGGATCTCAAGTTCTGGTGGCCTCTGGTGTCTTTACCACATTGTACCTCTGCAGCCCAGGCACTCCGCTGTGACGCCCGGCCGGTCACGAGGTCGCAGACAGAGAGGTCTGCACGTGGGATGCCCGTGTTGTTGGGGAAAAGCAAGCCACATCATAATTATGTATTCCCATCGTATTTCCCCCTAATTTGCTTTACTAGAGTAATTTTTTTTAAAAAGCACTGTTAAAAGCAAGGCCATTGGTAGTGCTATATTTGATTAAAGAAGAGAAAAATCCCCCGCCATGTTCCATCTGATTGAGACCATCAAACGGCTTTCACTGGCTCATTTTCTTTCTTTCTGTTTCATTGTGACAGAACCACAATGGCCCCTATCTTGGGGTACAGCTGCTCCAGGAGCACCTATTCTGAGGCAAAGAAGAAAAAAATAGCATTGTGCAGCTACTTACGGCTAGATTAATTCATAGGCGGGATTAATGCATTAATTAACTCCAGCTCAGTTACTCTGCCCTTTGAAGAAATATCTATTGAGGGAAGGAAAAAAAAAACTTGCAAAGCAGAAATTAATTTGGGTTATAGCTGTTTCCACGGTGGAAAGGCCTAGGTACAGTGATTATAATTATAACATAAAATCAGATTCCATTTCTCCACTTGGAGAGATTGCTATTTGCAACAGAAACTTTAGAAAAGGCATGAGGCTATAGAAATGTTTCTTTAAAAAATGATCCCATTTTATTCACCTTTTTAAAGAATATATTATTCACTCTATTCCTAATAAGATATTTGTAACCTGAGCACTGAATAAGGACACAAAACTGTAATGGTTGGGACCTTTTCTCCACCTAAACTTTCTGTCCAGCCTGGCCAGTGTGGCTCAGTTGGATGGAGCAATGTCTGGGAAGCTGGAAGGTCAGGGCCCGTTTCACACAACCTAGAGGGCGTTTTAAAAGGATTCTGTGGTGAACTGACTTTAAGACATGGCTTGTAAGTTAGCCAAAGATCCCCTCAAAATAATAAATAACTCATTGACAAAGTTTCTAAAGCGTCAATCAGGAAGGTAACAATTACCGTGGTCACAGGCCCGGGGCAAAGGTGGTGACAGCGTGCTTGTCAGGGAGGAGCAGAAGGACCACCCCAGGCACCCAGACTGGGTGGTGCCGAAGGCAGATCCGTGGCGCACACAGGAGGCCACGAGACCAAGGGGGAGCGGGGAAGGGGAAGGAAAGAGGCTGACAGGGAAGAAAGGCGACGGCAGCAGAGTTAGGCATTAACTCTTGGAATGAAACCCTTCGAGCTGTGAGTCAGCAACCTGCCTGGGAGCACCTGCATTTGTGCTTCCCTACTGCCCGAGTATTTTGGGGAGAAGTCTTTGAAACAGGCTACGGTGGCGTAGAACACAGGCAGAGACCAGGTAGCTGTTCAGTTGTGCCCCTGAACAGATCAGTGAGGCCTCCTGAGAACTCAGTTGTCTCACCTTTAACACACCTAATGTGAGGGATGCTCGTGAGGGTCCAACCAGAAACAAGATCGCACTCAGGCTCGCTCACCTGCACCCCTCCGTTTCCACCTGACTCTTCCCTCCCGCCCGCTTCAGCAAGCTGACCTGGTGCGTGTCGCCAACGACCACGTGAGTCTATGAAACCTGCCCCCTCCACCACCGGGGCTCCGCGACCAACTTTTCAATCATATTTATCCAGCAGGCGTTTTGCTGGCCGACCACCTACTATGAGGCAGACGCTGTTCTAGGCACAAGGAGGCCGCAAAGAAAAAAACAGACAAAAATCAATGTAAAGGCCATGTTCCAGTGGGGTGGTGTCTGGCATGCAGTGACTGTGGCCTGTGGGAAATGGTCCACGAATGAGATCAGACAATTTTGAGACCAGTGGCATGTATTACAGACATCCAGGGCCACTGCTCTCGTCGGCACTCCGGGGCAGATGGGCAGGGACGCACCTGGGTGTTCAGCCTTCCCCACGCTCAGGGGAAGCTCAGCCAAAGGGAGACTGGGAGGGGACGGCCAGGGGTGGGGGGAATGACCAGAGATGGACGAGCTCCGGTGCCGGCCTGGCACGGCTGTGACCCAGCCTGACCACCTTAGGAGAAGCCCCACAGTTCTCCTGTTCTTGGTTATGGACGTTATTGCTGCCTTCACCTCTTCCAGGATCTTTCATGTATTTATTTTAAAGCCCCTCCAGATAGTTCTACACACCTGAATGAATTCTCCTCTGCCTTGAATTTACTCTTTCGAAGTCTGCCCTCACCAACCAAGGTGGTCGATTCCCAGGATCTCCGGGGCCACACCCACCTCAACCGCTTACTCAGTTTGTGAAATGGAAACAGCTGAGGTTCCTCCAGAGGTGATTTCGACTACAACGCAAACATTAAACCCCTAAAAAGATAATCAGCGTAAAATGGATATTTAATAAATCAGATTATTGATTTTTAACACATATTATTTGGTTTTCAAACCATCAAAAACTGTAATTTTATCCTTTTTATGGATGAAAATAGTGAGGCTCAAGGGAAGGCATCTGGGGTCTGGAAGGCGCTTATGTCCTGGCCCCAGAACCCCCTCTCTGGGCCGTGAGTGGGACCACCCTGAGGCAATGCCACACCCCCACAGGTCCAAAAGCAGGGCTGACTAGGAGCCTGGGAAGAACTGGCCTTGGCCTGCCCACCCCCGTGTCTGGATTTCTTCAATCTGGTCTGTGAAAGACCCCGCTGCACCAAATCACTGAACGCCAAGCACACAATTCTGGGTAAAATTCCCAATTGAATTACTTTGCACTTAAATTTACCCCAGCAAACTAAAGGCTTTGGGTGCTTTGTGCTGCAGGATATTTTCACTGGCCACACGGACCCCAGGCACCGAGGCGGGGAGATCCAGCATTAATTGTCAACCCCAAGGGCCCGCTTGGACCAGGGACTCGGAGGTGGCTCGTGCTCCGTCAGCATGCCCTGAGGTCCAGCTCCGTACGGCACGGGGCAGTTTTCAGTTATTCTTTCTGACCTGCCCTCGTCCTGAGGTATCTGCCCAACGTAGCAGCCTCCTGCTCTACTGGTAAGGAAACATTCTGCCTTTATGGAGACAATTCCGTTGTAAATTACTTTTCAGGGCAAGCACTGCCACACAATAAAGGTTTGGAATCCCATACGAAGTCAGTAAAAGGCATCACAATTACTTATTAGTCATGGTGTTTTCTTCTACCAACTTGATAGATTTGTTTTGATGGCTCCATTAGATACAGGCTCGTTTTTCTTTCTGTTTCCCCTCGATACCCTTTTACAACATATAGAAGTTATAAAAAACAAATCCCCCTTCGTACTCCAAAAGCTACAGATTATTACAGAAGTTCTCATAGAAAACAGTGTCATGCCTCTGCTACTTATTATTTAAAAATATTACCTAGGGAGCACACCAAACTAACCTGAGGCACCATCACAGAGGTGAAGCCTAGCGAGCGCGCTCCAGGGCGCACCGCATGTGTTTTTGTAAGCTCTGAGATGGACCTTGTTTTCCAGTGACCGGAAGGGAGGACGAGGGGCCACCCGCACTCTGGTCCTGGCTCTGTTGAAAGGCCCCGCTGCCCACTGAGAAGCTGGGCTAAAGTCCCCTCTGCTCTGCGGTCCTGACCAAGGGGGGCAGCTTCGCGTGGAGACAGCATTTAGCCGTGACAGACTCCGATATTATTTTTGGGAGGCTCTCAGAATTTCAAACTGAATCCATTAGGGTTTAAACCAACGTTTTTGCTGGCAGGCATTGTTCTCTCCCTGGCGGTGGCCGATGATTTATATCCATCTTCTTTTAACAGGGGATTCAGGAGTTTGCAGTATGTGAAGGACACTTTTCAACAGGTCTCAAGTTTTCCGTGCGGCTGTCATTTGAAAAGCCTTATCTCCTCTGAGCTGGAGAGAGGGGTTCAGAGTCGGAGAAGCCAGCTCCGTGGATGATTGTTTTAATGTGAAGCAGAGGAAGGTTCAGAAAAAAAAGTGACACCCTGGCCACACGGCTCAGTTGGTTGGAGCACGTATCTCACACCACAAAGGCTGTGGGTTCGATCCCCAGTCGGGGCGTGTGGGAGTTGACCAATCAAAGTTTCTCACTCACATCCACATTTCTTTCTCTGTCTCCCTTTCTCCCTTTCTCTCTCTCTAAAATCAATAAACAAATCCTCAGGTGAGGAATAAGAAAAAAATCAATGGGACATATTGATGACATGACCCCCACCCCTCCTTATGGCACTTTCGTTCTCGAAGTGCAAAAGCATCACCGAGATTGGCTGTCAATCATTGAACCACAACACGGCGTCCACCCTTTGCCCACCTGGGAGATCTGCAACTCTCCCAACGAGGGAAAACTCACCACTAAATTACAGCCCTCCCTCCGCCTCCCCAGACCTCACAGAGGTACACACCCAAGCACCTGCCTCCAGGCTGCCCGCTCATCTAGCAGCTGGAAGGACAACCCTTGACACATGGGAGCGCTCCTGTGTGGGCGGCTGCCAGGCCCTGCCATTGGCTTTCTGGAGAGGCTGCAAGGGTGGGTACACCGCTGCAGACCCGCAAAGGGCCACGGAGATGCTTGAACACGAAGCTGTGCCACTTGAATAATTCTCCTAACTCCTAATTCTCACAGTGCTTCAGGGAGTGCCGGGACCACCCGGGTATTTCAGGGCAAAAGAACGCCTTTGAAGACGTGCACTTAAAGACAGAGTTTAGGCACAGAGAATGACCACAGGGTCTCTTATTTAAAGTTGGCACTGAAGGTCTTCAAGGCAACAGAGACTTGAACAGAGGGGAGTCCTTCTGAGCTGGTTTCCTAAGTCCCACACTGTCATGTCTCTAGTGACTGCTCACCTCTGTCCACGGCAGGAATCTAACACGAGGCAGGCCACGGTCACTCTTTAGGTTTTGCTTTCACGTCGTAAAAATTATTAGAGACAGCTTTAAAGTCTTACGACCCAACAATGTGGGGTCGTTTTGGAAAATCACTGACCCCAACAGAAAACGAAATTTCAAATATTCCAGTACTAAGGACATGCTGCAATCTTTTTAAGATTTGCGAGTATAAACATTTGCCTTTCCCCTCTTCTTTTGAAGAGACTCCAAATCAGAAAGTGTTAATAGCCTGAGCAGTCTGTAAAGGGATGAGAAACACAAAATCCTTTGCTTACCCTCCAAACTTAAAGATGGCAGAAGGCGAAAGACTCCATTTATTGATATGAACACGTACAATTTAATTAACTCTACAGCGATGACCCTTGGTGCTCAATTTCAAATTCCCCCTCTTCAAAGCACCCTTACAACTTCTGTTCTTGTTTGTGAAGTCAGTATTTCTCAAGTGAAAGGCTGACAGCCACAAAGAGGCCTCCCTAAATGTCTGGCCGTATGTCCAGACGCAGACAAAATTAGTAACATGATTAAAAAGGAAAATGGAAGATTTAAAACTGTGCAGAAGGACACGGAAAAAACAGGAGGCATGACTGATATGACTTTCCATCCTGAATTAATCACCGTGGGGAGTGCGTTCGCTTCTTAAAGGACAATTCAGTGATGCTGAGATCTTCCCCGTCAGCCACAATGGCAGACAGGGGTTCCTGTGGATGGGCCCGGGGCCCCCATCCCAAACCAAGCAAGGACAAGCCTGGCTTCCCCATGCCAGGCCGTCACCAAACGCGCCAGATGCGGCGGGCTCACAGGAAAGCCACGGACATGCGGCGAGATGACCGAACTGCTCCTTCCTCTTCGAGCTGAAATCCCAGCTGCCGTTTTGCACCGACTCCCTCTATGGTGGGACCACAGCAAGAGCCTCTCTGCGCGGGGGACGGAAGCCACCCACTCCTTCCACACAGCTGTTGGACTGCCCTGGGATGGTAATGACTTTCTGTCACTCTTGACCCGGGGGCAGAGCCGAACAAGCGCTGCGGAGGTGAAGGCTCCATCTCTCGCGGCCAGGTTGCTGAGATACCTGGTTCCCTCGACAAGTAGCGATTCTGCTGGGCCTCCGTCGAACCAGAAGCAAATACACAAATACCTCACGCAGAGGGAGAGTCGGCCATCCATGCAGGGAATCAGTGATAATAATTTGGGAGAACTTCACAAACATCTATTTACAAAAACGCCATATTCTACATACAACTGAGTAGGATCACACTCCCTGTCAGAGAACGTTATTGTCATCTTCATCAAAATACATACATTCTCCCGCTGAGCTGGAAACAAGGGCGTCTGCAGAAAGCGGTAGCTCAGTAGACACTTGCGCCCTGTGATCTTTAGGCGTTAAGACAGACACCTGACCTAGTTAGACGCCGGAATATTTCCGTGTATATCTGGTGTGTCTGTTGTGAGATAACTCTGCCAGAAGAATTAGGTTCAAATGAGAAAGAATAACATAGATTCATAAAGGAAGTAGTCAAAATAATAGCAGGCACCTTAACGTGGATGCTCATTATGAGAACACAACGCACCGTAACGAAGGGCAAAGGCTGAAGGAGAAAAAAGGTTCTCATTTGGGAGCACGCACGTAGACGGACGCAGGTGCAGAGCTGAAACCCACCCTGCGTTGTTGAAAGCCCGTCCCCCACGCCGGCTGCCAACGAACGGTATTCTGTGTGATGCGACTTCCCCTCTTCTCTAAGCATTTGGTGGCCCCTACATTCACTTGTACACATAGGAGCCAAAACTTTTTTAAGCGTTTAATGCCCCGATGCCTCCTTTCTTATCCGTGGCCATTCCCTCATAAACGTTTCGTCTCCATGGGATGAACTCTGCGGAAAGAAATCAGGCCCTTTCCTGTTCTTTTCCTGTCTGCATTTGAAGGGGCGTGCCACCAGCTCTCTCCTTTAGTTGAGTCTCTGTTCACTCCCTCCGTATCCTTTGACAGTGACTCACATCTCCGTCCCTCAGTAGTTCTCTCTCTGCGTTTGAAGCAGCATCCCGGGCATTGAGTCAACCACGCGTAGGGACAAACACGGCGTTCATTCGATGTTGCCTCTGAGAGGCTGGGCACCTAAAACGGGACGGAGTCACAGAGTGACGGCGCAGCTGCGGGGCCACTGTGACGACACAAGCAGATCAGCGGGCTCTGAAAGGATCGCTCTTCTCCATTTGGACCAACTCTATCTGACAAACGTCCCATGTGTGTGAGATCATCTTCTCAGCGCTTCCACGACTCCTTCAGGGAACCGAAGCTTCCAGTCTGGGGTTGGAGTTTCGAAGAATCCAGCCTGTGTTCTCACCCGTGTCTGTTTGCCGGGCAGAGCACCGCACGGGTGATGCCACACAGCCCTTCTCTTCCTACTTTTGGGGCTGAGTCTGTCTGCATGCTGGTGCAGAGCAAAGTCGCTAATTTTCCGAGTGACTGCACTTTCCTGAGTAAACAGCATTTGGTGCTAAGCTGTCTTCAGCGTCTCCGTCAGGAAGAGCCCCCGACACGCCTAGGGCTGTCTGAACCTAGCTGGCTGCACCTAGCAGGCCCCCTGGACTAATTAATTGACACCTTCCTTCTCTCCTCTTCTCACGAGGCACACAGAGGACGGCCAGGCCGTGCTGAGCCTTTATCACGAGGGCGGCACCCATATGCCCATGATCTTTCTATGCTCACCAGTTGGCCATGTGCTTCTTAAAAGTCACTTGTATGTTACTCCACTTGTGTTGGTGATAAATGTAAATAAAAGTTCACAAATTGGTGAGTTCCAAGGATGCGAAAAGACAGTTGATTCTGGAAAAATGAAGTTGGATGTTTTCAAAAGACAGGATAAAGAGTGTCACTAAAAATCAGCTATCAACCCTGGCTGGTGTGGCTCAGTGGACTGAGCACTGTTCTGCAAACCAAAGGGTCGCTGGTTCGATTCCCAGTCAGGGCACATGCCTGGGTTACAGGCCAGGGCCCCAGTAGGGGGCACATGAGAGGCAACCACACACTGAGGTTTCTCTCCCTCTCTTTCTCCTTCCCTGCCCTTCTCTCTAAAAATAAATACAATCTTAAAACATCGGCTATCACACTCGGGGTGGGCCGCACAGCTCACAGGACTGGGGGCCAACCACAGGTCACATACAGCCATTTTCTGGGATTTTTCTTTTCTTGGAGTTGCTCCGCTTTAATAACAAAACTAGAAATTGTAGACAATATATTATAGTTTTAGATAAGAAAGATGACAGAACTTTACCCCCTGGATTCAAAAGGCCTGGGCACTCCATTTTAAGAGAAGTGAAAATGTGAAAACACCCATATCTTTTAAATTAAAAAGATACGTTTCACGTGCATGTATATCCTTCCCACAGTTTCCGTTTTAACCTTTTTCTGATTAACCAACTAATCACTGATTTTTGTTTCGCAATTTAAGAGAATTTGCTATACTCCGGTGTTTCTACTACGAGAATATTCTGGAGTTAACCAGTTTGGTGTTGGTGAGTGTTCTGGATTTACCCATGTAATCAAAGTGCCTCATTTCCACCCTCGGTGAACAGCGAAGTTCAAGCCTTCCTTGTGCTGAGCTGTCTCTCATCCTCTCTCCCTGGGAGTGTGGTGATGGGCAGCATCCGCGCTCTTTGAACTTTCCTCTCCCCTCCATCATTCGGGTCCCTTTTTCGCGGGAACTGAGTCACACACGCGACACAGCCTCCCCTACTCCCTTCCGGTGTCAGTTTACAACCACAGAGGGCCTCTCAGGCCAAGTGTGATGCGTTGTTGTGTTTTTAGATTTTGGCATCCTGCAGGGGAAGGTGTCCAGGGCTGCTGCCGATGGGCAAGGATAGGGGCCCACAGCTGAAAAGTCTTGGGAAGAAGGGCAGCAGAGAGCCAGATAACAGACGGCCTGCAGCTAGTCCCAGCTTCCTCGCCAACAGGGTGCTGACCTTCCATAGGTTTCTTTATCATTGCACAGCCTTCATTTTTTAAAGGAGGGAGACAGAAATAACGGCCCTCATTCCACAGAGTCACGGGAACCAAAAAGTTTGCAGGGTCAAAGAGACGCAACAGAAACAGTAACTGTACCTCAATGACCGGCAAGTGACCACCAAAGGCCTATGCCAAGAAGGATAAAAACCAGGGACCTCTTTCTCCATGAAGCTTCTCCAGTAACTTCTGTCGAAACTGCGTTGGATTCCTTGACTAGTCCAGCATTTACCAGTTGGAGTAAATCTAGCCTCCCGTTAGGTCATGTTGCATATTTTTCGCTAATGATTCCACACCGCTAATCCTCGAGTTCGAGCATCATGTTATGCCAGGCAGATGTGGCTAAGTTCTTTCTTCCTAGTGCAGAAACTTCTTTTCCCTGCCCATCTGTACAAAGCACACACAGGCTAAGTAAATGCATCCATAAAAAGGCTGCAAGTAAAAGTACAATTGAATTTTTAAGTTTATAATTTTTTTTCATTTAGCTATGGTCATTCTTTCAGTGATACCTCTTTCCCTGGGTGCATGGTCAAATGATCTCTGACATTCAGCAATTCTTACCCACATGGAAGGAGAACACTCAGACGCGTCTGGACGTCACTAACGTGGTAAGAAGTGACGGAGAAATCACATTGGATCACGTGTGAGTGCTGGTCATGAGCGAAGAATAGGTTGAAGACTGTAGCATAAAGACTCTCAAGGAGGGAAACGTTGACAAACTAGAAAACGCTTCTCTCTGCATTAACACCAGATCTGATGGTGCCACTTCTTTATGCCCATGTGCCCCACCGCGTTCTGCCCCTTCCGAGCCCACAGGCAGGTCTGCCCCGCACAGTTTCAGCCCTTTTCCTCCTGCTTTCCCTACTCGCTCTCTATGCCCAGGGCCTCCGCTAGCCCAGGCTGCCTCCCGGTGAAATGAAAAGACGCCGCGCACAGGTGCATGGCTTCCGGAGCCAGGAAGCAGCTTTGTGACGGTCCCAGGAAGGTGCCCCTGCTCTGAACAGACATGCACAGCGACAGACGCTGCGGTGGGCAGCAAGATGAGGTCTGGATCGCGGCCAGCCGGTCCCCTGCCTGGTCCCCCTCACCCGCACTGTGAGCAAGGTCTGCAGTCCTCTCCCGCCACCTCCTGCAGTGCCAGCCACCCAAACCCCCGAAGATGCCTCCAGTTCTTCTCATCCGCCCTCTTTACGTGTCTCGATTTTTCTGTGAAGCCTTTGCTGACTCCACAGTCTGATGCCCATGTCTGCACAGGACCCATTGCTGTCTCTCCCATGCTACCCTGTGCCCTTGTGTGTTTCATCATTGGGTATTCATCACAGTGTATTAGATGCCTGTTCACACAACGGTCTTCCCTACCAGACTGGGGGGTTAGTAATGGCCAGTTTCAGTTTTAACACACATTTGTAAACCTCGCAATGGGCACTGCCGATAAAGGGTCACACTGTGGTTTTAAATGTGTTTATTTATTGTTCTCTTCCTATTCCTGGCTTGCTGGGGTCCCTGTGCCAGTTCCCCTGTCTCCCTCAGGGAGAAATGGGAGTGGACCACATCGTGCTTTGATGGAGGTGGGTCTCAAGGACACCAGCCTCCCTCCACTCCCCTGTGATTTTCTAGGTTCTGACTTGGTCCCAGGAGGAAACTGAATCCCAAAGAATCTTGTGATTCTTTGTGAATCTTGTGAATCTTGTGCCTTTCAGGGCCTGGGCAGAAGAGTGTCCACCCTCCTTTCTTCTCTGACATCCCTGAAGCCTGAGACCCTACAGGCAGACTATGCCTAGGGCAGCAGGAGCCTACCATCTGCCCTTCTACCTCTCTGGCCGGTGTTGTTTTAGATTTAAGATTTATTGGAAGAATGAATGAAACCATGCATCGACGACTGCAGGGACAGGCAGGTGGATGCATATGGACGAAGACATAAATGGCTAAATAAAATGCTTTTACAATTACTTGGAATAGCTTCTTTCACTCTGTCTTTCTAGTCAATTCTTCTATTCTATAATTTTTCTCTAATGCCATTTGTCAATCCAAAGTAAACGATCTCTGATAGCCCACAACACTGACAACAAATATTTGTAGCTCAGCCTCTCAAGTAAGGGCTTTCTAGGAAGTCTCTGATGGAATCTCCCCTGCAGCCCAAATAGGGCAGCAACTCAAAGGACCGTCGACCCCTGAGAAGACCGTGTTCTGGAGCTACAAGGAACTTGCCCAAGGCCACAGCGCCTGGAAGCACTGGAACCGGATTTGAAACCAGGTCTGTGCGATGCAGAGCCCCAACTTCTAAATGTTATGTTACACCGGTCTCATGTATCCACATCGTACCCTCCAGGAGCCTGGGAGTCAGGAAGTGTAACCAATCAGAGGAACTCAGGAAATGTAGCGAAGCTCTGCCCTGCCTCCCAGACAACTACGAGAATGCTCATAACTGCAACCTGGGTGTCTTTGGACAACCCCATTTACCTGAAAAAGTGCATCACAAAGAAATTCTAAGTAGTCGACTGTAATGAACGCATGCGTGAACTATTACCATAATGTGTGCATTGCATCGTTGTTCAAAGAACACTATCGAGTGTTACATTTCCCCTAAACTAATGGGAACCATAAGGCAAGGTGCTACCACCCGTCACTCACGAATACACTTCAGACGCTGTAAAAATTCCTTAATGAGTGCTACATTTGTAAGAAAACGATCCATCTCCAGTGCCAGTGAACTTGGGTAACATACCCGAGTTTTCTTAACTCCTCTTTAAATTCCTTTAAAATGAATTATCTCACTGCAGGTATTTTTCCTGCGTAACAGATGAACACACTATACATTCTGAGGGCAGAGCAATGAACAGGGAGAATCCCGGGTTTGTGTGGAGACAGACCAGTAAGCAGGCCTCGACTGGGAAACTGAGGAAGGGTGGAGAGGAAGCAAACCCTGGAGGACCAGCAGGATCCAGGTGAATGAGGTGGATGGAGCCAGGGAAAAGCCAGACTCTAGAAGTCTTCGATTATGTCATGGGATTCAACCCGGCATCCCACGGCAAGGAATTTGGGCTGTATCCTGAGTGCAGGGGCGTCTCGGAAGGGTTTTCAGGGGGAGCGTGGGGGTCAAACTTGTACCCGAGAAACAGGGCCCTGGCTGCAGCGCAGGGTGCTGGGTCTGTCAGGGACGCAAACTGAAGAGGTGACAGAGGCCACCGCTAAGTGAACGGCGGTGCGGAGGGGAGGTGCGCCCCACCTCGCACGCTCCCGTCGTTCTAGTCTTGGCATGTGGCACCCAAGCCCCTGGCAGGGGGTGCGACTGCCCCTTTTATCTGACAGAGGTTTTCACCCGCCTTCCGTTTCCCCTCCAGGTTTCAAAGGCAGTTAAGACACTTGGCTGGACAGGCCTCAGTCTTCCCTCAAACCCCAAACGGGCCCTGGCCACAGACTTTAAATTTCGTATTCTGAACACAATCGTTCCTGGCAATCTGCATTTTCAAAGCCCGTGCACTTTCTTTGTTTCATCACCCCTAAAAGTCTGTTTCTTTCCTTTAACACGTAAGTGGAGGTTAAGTAAAATAATGTGCTCATTTTTCACAGGACGCTTCTATCACATTCAGGGAAATTAAAAAAAAAAAACAGTGAAAGTCAAAAAGAAAAATACCCTTAAGAATCCTTTCAAGTGACAGTCGGGAAGCACTACAAAACCACAGCCACCCTAAAATACGGTGAATATTCTCTATATTTTATTTTAAAAGTTCTAAGTGGATTTAAATATTTAGGGAAAAACGAACACCTTCCGTTCTCTACGGATGCATGTCCGGCTTCACCTTTTCAAACTCCATGTGCTGTCTGCCTCCCCACCGAGTCCCCTCCTGAAAACCGAGTCCGCACGTTCCCGGGGTTTCGTCTGGCCCCACACAAGCACCCGTCCTCTGGTCTCCTGCTTCCCCTCTCGTTTCTTCCAGGGGACAACAGACTGCTCTGTGAGAAGTCTGGCCAACCAAAAGCTGCCCTCCACACAAAAAGCAAGCAAATTTCCCCCACATAACAGTGCCTGTGACCGACTGCACGTAGTTAGCACACATTTTACAGAAAGGTTCATATGAATAAGCAGCGCAAATCGAGCACGTACACATTTGAAAAAGTACCCACAATCACCTGCACATGCCTACCTGTATGTATCTATGAATGAACCAGGAAGCTTGCTTCCCATCGTTCACCGACTCCACGGTCGTGTTCGCCATGCCAACCAGGTCGCCGCCTGCAAACACCCAAGGCTCGCTGGTCTGCATCGTCTCCGGATCCACTTCGGGGAGACCCCATGTGTTAAACTTGATGGGGCTCAAGGCTTCTTTTACTAAAAAAAAAAGAGGTGAAAGACAACAGACAATGAGTCATCTGTGCATCGTGTAACCATAATTTGAAGATTAAGAAAAATCGTGATTTAATTATTGGTCTAGGGATTCAGGCAACTGTTTTTAATGAAGCAGAAAACATTGACATTGTGGCCTCACCGACTCTGGAGACCCCTCCCAGACAGAGATTCAAGGGCACAGACTTGGGGACCTGGTATTTACATCTAAGAAGTCTGAGCCCAGGAAGAAGGAACGCACCTCCCTTTGATATTTTAATGAATACGAAGTTCATTCAAATCCCTTCAAATCGATTTAAAATGTATTTTCTAAGCGGTGCTTGTCCACAACCATTATTCCCACGGGTGTGTTACCGCTCATGGGATCCCAGACCTGTCCCTGAGTCGCAGGTACACGTTACGTCGTGAATTTGGGCCGATGGCCAATCTGTTTGTTCGACAACAAGAAGTTTCAAGCACAAGACAACAGAACGTCTTTGACATTGACACCCAGCCATTCACACTTAACGTTAAGCAATTTAATGGCTCTAGGAAGACAATTAGCGTTAGCCATCAATTTGTTGTGCTTTTCTTTAAATGTTAACAAATACAAACATCACCATTAGTTCCTTAAAACAGCTTCAAATGTGCGGAAATAACTGCCAATCCTGGGTTCCCAGACTCTGAACGTGACATGGAACTAGGAAGGGCTGGGCTCCTTGAAGAGCGGCATCTAAGGGAAATTCTGATTGGACACATGGCCCTGACATTCGGAAGGGACCGAGCTGGCCCAGGACGTGGAGGGCAGTGGACAGCACCACATATGGTGGAGCAGGCTGAGCCAGTGTTCAGGCCAAATGCCTTTCTTGCCAGGCAATCGGGCCACGAATTTGAAGTGCAGCCTCTCAGGACAGACAGAAGGAGCTGGTCTTCACTCCAGTTCAGAAGAGAAGTTCATCCCTTCACCTTTGTCACCCAGACCCCCACCCCGTCCCTTCTGACGGCTGTCAGTCTGCTCTCTGTATCTACGAGTCTGACAACGGTGCGGAGATAGCCACAGGGAGAGGGGTCGGGGAGGGCCGTCAAGAAGAGGGTCAAGGGGGGATAAATGGTGATGGAAGGAGCCGTGGCCTGGGGCGCACACACAGGACAATACACAGATGAGTGACCACAGAGCCGCACAGCTGAAACCCTACAACTTTATTAACCAATGTCACCTCAATAGATTCCACCGAAAACACACACGGACAGGAGAGTGTATAACGGCCTACGCTAAAGGAGAAAAGATCGGAAGGTCTTGGGAGTTAGTGGTTGAATAGATCATGCCAAACATAAAAGAAAAGAAAATAACTGATGTAAAAAAATGTTATTCTGACGCCGAAAACCAGTCTCTTCTGAATAATAACAGAAACAAAGTAAGCCCTTGTGCAAATATGTAACTCTTTACTTAAAGAATACTAGCATTTGAGGAAATTATTAAAGGGCACACTTAGTTTGTTCTCCCCCTAAGAATGCAGGTTTCATGTGAACAGGAGCGTGTCCACACCGCTCGGCATTGAGCCCCGGGGCCCTGGACCGTCTTGGGGGTTAGGAGACTCTCCCTTCGATGGACGCATGGATGGGTGGGTGAGTAGTGGATCGACACTCTTGTGCTCAGGTTCTTATGTAAAAACCTGCTACTGTTTGTGTCTCCGGTGTGATTTCACCTTTCATCGAGAGTGAAATTAAATATTCATGTAATTATTTCCAATGCAGAATGGCATTTTGAGAAGATTCTTCTCCTGTCTCTAAAGGTCACAGAGAACGAGACCTTTACGGGCTGCGCCCCACTGCGCAGCAGATCATCACCACCATCTGTTGACAGGGACTTGAGTTGCAAGAAAGTCAATGGTGAGCTTGGCTGCTCGGCTCAACCTTTAATCATCGCGGCACCTGCCACACATCGCCACCGCTCCGTGTCCGTCGGGGGATACGCCTCTGTGGTGCCAAATAATTCTCCTGTAGGAGAAGGGACCTCAAGCGTCCAAGATGTCAATAAAACTCCATCCTACAGAGACTGGAACAAAGACGACGCCTAAAAGAGAAGGAAGTCAAAATCGCCCCAGAGGGAAATCGGAGCCCCTTCATCTGTCTCTCTGTTTTGCACAAGAACATCTGTGGAGGCGAGTGCAGGCTGTGCAAGGCAGGGACGACGCCTTCGTCACCCCTGGTTTCCCTCGGCAGTGGCTGTAGTCAGAGACACGTATGTTCAGTGGGGCGACGGAAGCCTGGGCTTCAGCGTCTCCCGCTTGCTTGGGGCTCTTTCGAGGCTCCGTGCCTAAATTTTAACATGTAAATTTTCTTCTTCATACAGAAGTCTTCAGACTACAGGGTGGGGCCAAAGTCCACTTACCGTTGTTCCCATGGAAACTGGTACAACAATAAAGAAGTAACACACAAGAATAAACTGTGTTTTGCGTCCTCACAACTGTGAACCCTGCTTTGGCCGCGCCCTGCACCTAAGCTTCGGGCCTCACAAAGCCTGAGTCTGCCCTTGAGTACTGGCGCGGCACACACAGGAGATGCTGAGCTGAGCTGAAGTTCTTGGGCGACGGCCGCAGAACTTCTCACGCTGCAGGGATGTGCACAGACTGACTTGTTTCCGCACTAGAGCTGCACCACTGCCCCAGTCCGCGGGCAGTCAGGAGACGCTGCTGTAAGTTTGGTGAGTGACTCCTGCACGTCTTAAAATATTCAGCACCAAGACCATCAGCCACCCTGGGAGTGTTTATCTGTGAAATCAAAGCGCTATTCTAGGCACAGGCCTTTCCATCACACAAATATGGGGTTATCTCACGTCCCTACACATTCACACATCCGCACGGCGACTCTCAAACGCTGCCTCTTTCTCCTCCATGTGGGAAGCCTCTAGCCTGAATGTGAGCAGCCTGCATTATTTTGTCACTGGTAATGTCCAGCTAATCTCACGAATAATCAAACAAATGTCTGACACTGTTCCAAAACAGAACAGGATTGTGCTTTCACTGAAAAGAATCTCGGCCCCCTTTTGAAAATTACCCACTGAGCACGTGCCCTACTCTTTTTGGAGGCTCCACACTGGTCACGCCCGTGGTTTGATGGAAGAGGTCAACAGGGGAGATGCTGAGAGGTCAGACTGCGCTGGCTCTGCGGGTGTCTACCACATCATGGTAAAGCTCACGTCCATTGAAACGCAAACTATTTGCTTCCATTTAAGATCTAACACTTCGCCAACATCTGGGAACCTAAACACTCATGTGAACAGAAGAAGTGCTACAGCAGGTCAGAAACGCCGTCTCTCGGTGGCATTGGTGGCGGCCAACACAAAGATGACTGTTGATGACCACCTGGCCACCAAGCGGTCAGGGTCAGCAGCATCGGCCCCCTGTGGGCACAGAGGACTCTCTGGACATATGTGTGTGCAGCCAGGCAGGCGGGCAGGCAGGTAGGTAGACGGGGTGTGAATCTGTGAATGTGTTTACTGAAACTTTGTTGAATGTGATCATATGGATCCAAGTAGCATCCTTCACAATTTCAATGACTCTTCTGAAATATCATAGTTATTTGTATTACTCAACCATATTTTTGAAGCTCCGAAGTGTTTACCATAGCTATCAAATCAAGGATTCAGGAAAAATAAACACATTTTCTCCCTAATTCGTCAGAAAGATATCTATTGGTTTATGTACATCTTACGAAGAAGGCTCCCACCTGCCTCCTCGTGGGGACTGCCCTCCCCAGCTCCTCCCATCCCACCCCCCATGCTGCTCTGAAGGAGCACAGGGCACACAGGACAGGAAGCAGGCTTCCTGCTCTCCCCTTAACGAAACCTGGAAGGAGGGTGAAGACACACCCTTCCATGTGCAAAACAAGTAACTGCCTGCCACTTCCTCTGCAAAGGTAAAGGAGTATTCATAAGAAGCCTTGTATTCTTTCTTTCTTGTTCATAACCTAACAGGGTGGAGGAGGGGTGTTGGGCTGGGATCAGGCAGTTTTCCCACAGATTCTCCTGAGCCGGCATCTTGGAGCCTTCCACAGCACGTGTCCGGAGAGCCCCAGAGCTGGACAGAAGCAGAACCTGAGAAAGAAGCCCAGAACATGCTTATTCACAGCCTGCAGTGGTCCGCAAATGGGAGAGAAATGTGTTAAATATATGGTGCCTGGAGCTTGCAGTCTTTAAAAAGGAAAACGTCCTCCATTCACACCAAACATGGGAGATTTATGTTAATTTCCTGCTTTAATTACTACTATGTTCCAATGAGTTTATTTGAAAAAACAAAGACACTCTGAGGTAGCTTTAAAACAAGAAGTGGTTTTGAAATGGCAACTTTTCGTCAGTTTTAATGCTATGCGTGAAGTCATTTCTTTATATAGACTTAATTGTACTGTGACACACGAGTTCTTCAATAAGCCACCGCTCACAACTGCAGAGGCCGTCCCTCAGGGACATGTCACTGGGAGACGCCGGCTGCCAAGGTCAATTAGGCTGACGGAGTTGCGCTGTCAGGCCTGCAGAAGAGACGCCCACACGCACATGACAAGTATATTTCTCGGTATTTATAAAAGGATGTCAAGGATGTTATATTTTAGTGCATAAATATAAATTAACCCTCCATAAACAATACAACAGAAAGCATAATGAAGAAGGATAGCTCCTCTGCTACGGACAGTCTGAGGTGTTACAGAACGATGGGGGGAGGGGATGGAAAAACTCAACATGTATAACAAAACGGTACCCTGAAAACGCAGGCGGAGTCATCTAGGTGAGTGTTCATATAGCCTGCTAGCCACCAGGACAGGTACAATGAGACGGAAATGCAAGACCAGACAACGGTCCCGGAGATCAAGGTCGAAAGCAAAATCTCGACAACAGCAAGCAACCTCTGAGTACAGAGCCGGGGTCTCGAGGCTGCTGTGAGGCAAGTGACCTGGGGGAAGGAGAGGACAGAACCAGACCACGCCTCCAACTCTGAGTTACAGAGTCCGGTGGATCGGTTCTGTCTTCACAAGTCCTTCTGCGACTAAGTTTTTGAAGCAATAGGCTAGCCGCTCCCAAACACGATGGCACCCCAGGGAAGGTGCATCGTTTTCTTTCATAACCCCCCAAAATCAGCTTTGGTCCAGCACCTCTCTGCTCCTCCAGGACCTCGAATACCCACCCCTTCTGACATTCCTGAGAACACTGCCTTTCTCCTTGGCTCCTCTGCTTTTTTAAAACTGCTTTGGACATGGTGCTCTTTGCTCACGGCCACACTAGCATCTCTGCCCAAGTTCCTAGAGTAATCTGCACGGACTGCCTACTGTCCACCGTGCAGTTAGTCCCTGCAGTCTGCCCCTCTCATGAAGACATGGTCTCTGGAGTCCCCAGTTTCTGTGAGCTCGGTCCTCCTGCCTCTCCGCTCCTGCCGTGTCCAGTGGCAGACCTGCTGCTCTCCTCTTTCTTCATTTGCAGAACGACCCTCCCTCGGGGCTCCCCCAATCTGCACACTGTCTTTCTGGGGCTCCAGTTCATGCACAGGCAACTCTCAGTTACTTCTTAGACCTCATTCACGTCTTCCTCACCTAATAAAGAATGGTAAGGAACGCAATCTGCATCTATTGACCCCTTCACGAGGCAGGGATGACGCTGGGTACTCCCATATCCTATTTCATTTAGACCAGAAAGCAAAGCTTTAACATTGATGTCATCGCCCTAAACATGGCCAGTGGGTGACAGAGCCAGCGGTTGAGGCCAGTTATTTCTGGTTCCATAGTCCTGCTTGCTGCTGACCCTTGGCGTGGGGGGGCAGAAAGCTAGGGAGCTGCCCAGTTTCCAGAAGCTTCCCTAGTGGGGACCAGAGGAGAAACAGGTACAGATGAGACAGGTAGCAAAGAAATCTAGCCTGGACCAGCTTTACAGGTGGAGCCTTTAGGTATCTCTTCCACTTCCTTTCCCTTTATGTTATATTAACTGCAACCACTTCCTGTTAAAGGAGCAACTGTCCCTTGAGTGTCCCTTGAGTTTCGGGACCACGTCTGAGTCAGCACCTTCCCCTGCAGCCAGCACGATGCACAGAACGTGAGAGGGCTCCGTGTGTGCATTTTGGTTGAAAAAAGCAGCACGTTCCATCAGCGAGCACTCATAATATCCTGTCTTAGTTTACATGCTCCTTGCAGGTCCTTTTCTTTTTCCCACAATTAAGAGAGTGAGCTCACGGTAGTGAGGAAATACAAATAAATTCCATTTTTCATTTTTTTTAAAGCTGCTAAAATAAAGCTTCATCAATGGCCAACATTCTGACGAGGGAAGAACAGGCACTTGGCTCATTTCCCCTGCGTGGCTTCACGACACACTCAGGTTGTTTGGGTAAGCTGGTGGGACCCAGGCAGTGCGACAACGCCGACTCACTCTCTTCCCCTGGACGCTCAGGATGAGCCAGGGCTCCTGGCGTCAAACAGGAGAGACGGGCGTGGGTAGCCGCCCGTGGCCGCCGCTTCTGCTTCCCTTGTAGTCCCTGGGGAGTCTCGTGCTCATTTCCTAAACTGACCAGCTGACCAATCTGAATTAACACCGTCCCAGCACTTCCCCTTGATTTGCTCATTCCTCTGCAACCATTCCCTCTATTTAAAACTCTGAACTCCTTGAAGATTTGATTTCACTTTATCTGTAAGAGGCCTCCTCCAGGAGGCCCGTGCCCTTGAAGGAAATACGTGGGGATTGTTTTCAAATTCTCTGCTGGGTTCCCAAATGCTGCACTTTGATTTGCTTATTTATATTCAGTGATATCATCTACTTAAGACTCTAAACTCCTTGAAGGAATAGATCATCCTTTAATCTGATTTGGACCATAATCATCATGATTCTATGCACATTTGGGTGCTTAATACTTCTTGTTAATTAGGAGGCAGTGAAAAAGTAGAAAGGCTACCGAAATATTTTATATCTACTTCTCAAAGAACTTTCTAGAATGCTGAAGGAGATCACAAAGTGATATACATAATTCTAGAAAGGGGTTAAGAAAAACGTTTTAATAGAAGATTCCCCATTGGCTGCATTTAAAGCCTGAATAAAAACAGTAGTAAATTATATGACTTGCAAAAACAATATTATTAAAATATAAGCGACTACTGAAACGTATTTTAATTAACAAAATAAATCACACGGAAAAGCTCCCTAAATAGAGCTTCAGAAGTAGGCCCGTGCACGTCTGACTCTGCCATGACTAATTACGGATCCATGTAATGTGTGCTCAATTTGGGCTTATTTAAATAGCAGAGATGCTCATTAGCTGCAGTATATCTGTGAAGCTTCAGTAAACAGTTTAATGGTTTTTATGTTTAACCAATTTCATAAGTTCCTGTAATTTTAGCTTTAGCAGCTCATTAATGTTATTTTTTGATATCCATCTTACGACTCTTTTTTTTCCCTTGTCGATCGGCTGTAGGCATCCCTCAATGCGGACTTAAAACGCACAGCAGAATGCCTTATAAACAATCTTTGTAATCAGTAAATGCACAACTCAGAAACAGGGCTCCTTTCCCTGGAGCGCTGGCTGTGTGACCCCGCGGGCACAGAGCATGTTGGGGTCGGCACGGCTGCGGGCCATGGGGTACAGATGACAGCACGGCTCCCGTTCACCGGGTACCTGCACACACGCAGGGCTGGCTCTGGGCTCGTCACGAATAGGTTGGCTCATTCGAGCCTCACGGGAGAGGTGCTGTTTCAATCTCACAGCCGAGGAAACTGCGACCAAGGCAAGTGAGCCAGGTCCCACGCACTCTGAGGTTTTGAACCCAACTGCAAATCAGCGTCAGGTGAACCAACCGGAAAGCCTGGGGTCCTGAGGGGCACTGGGAGATACACACCTAGCCTTCGGAGAGGACCCTGCACTCTGCACTTGGATCCAGTGATGAGGACGCCTGGAGTTCCCGAGGGAAGAGCAGCAATCCGGCACACACAGCGATTGTGGAAAGTGCCGGCAAGCACAGCCTGAACTGATGCCAGAGAGGCACCACCAGGCTTTCTCGAGAATGAAGATATTTCTGAGTCACACAAAGCAGGAGGAGTACACTTCAAAAAGTGTCACCTGTGTATGAGAGCAATGGAAGACAGGCAGCGAGATCTGGTGAGCTGGAGGTCAAAGGGCAGTGAAAGGTGACTGTTGCAGGAAAACAATGAGGCAGAAGGAAAGGGGCTCAGGAGAGAGGACCTGGCAGGGCACAGGGGACATTCCTTCTGGGAGTTTAGAAGGGACTGCGGGGACAAGCAAGGCACTCGCATGCATTCACACATTCAGCTAGCAAACACCTACTGTGTGGCAAACCACAGACAAGGGGCCGGGCTTTGTCAGCAGAAGGTAAAAAATAAAAAGAGGAGAGGGGACTCGAGAGAGTCAGGGTCCAGTCAAGGAGTTTATAAATAAACTACCCCGTCAGCCCTTTGTCACTGCAAGTAGAATAAATAAGATGCACAGAGTGCACCTGAAGAAGAGCAGGGGCCACAAAGGAGACACGTGTTCCATTACCTGTCCCCCTGTGTGTGAGGGGACTACGTCCGATTGTCACGCCCCTTGAAGTTTCCAGTACCCACCAACTCTGGGACCCCATTCCAATGCCCTGGCCTGACCCTGCCAACGTTCTGGGCATCAGCAATGCTATGCTCTCTGCCCTGACACTACTTCCAGGTGAGCCTTGTGGTGCAGTCAGCTGTAGGGACTGCTCTGTGTGCACCTGGTGTGTTCGTGGATGGGACGAGCTCCTCGCCTCTGTGCCCTCCACTCCTGTCTGACCTTGCCTCCACCACAGGGCCACTGGGCCACAACGTCCCTCCACTCCTGCTGCTTGGAAGCATCGCCGCACCTGTGCGTGACACTCACCGTAAACCTATTGCTCCTTGAGTCCCTTTCTACCTAATGGCCTTTCCATTTGTGGGCATTTCCCCTCCATTAGATGGCAAGGGGAACGGCAAGCTTTTGCAAACATGGAAAACGTTCCCTTGTTGAGAACCCAGAACCTAACACAGAATCTTAATACTGAAGGGAAGTATGGAAATAAGGCCCCGGGCGTGCGTGGGAGGGCAGATAGAAGACTGTCACAACTAAATGGAGGGACTGGCTTCAGTCCCTCCCTCAGAGGAGTGTGCGAGGCCACAGGCAGAGAGGGACGCAATGCCCCTGGAGGTGCTCCAGGTCCCTGGGCAGCAGCGCAAGCACACAGGGCCACACGAGACCCAGGGAACTGCTGACACGCTCTCCCACGGGCCTGGAGCACCACACAGAGTGCTGGACACTCTTCCGTGCACTTGCAGGGGGAAAAAATGTTATGTAAGTAAAAGCCCTTTGTAAACACTTTAAAGAGATTCTTCATAATTTAAAAATATTTGAAGTGTAGCTAGCAAGGAATGAAGGTGGGCACTGGAAAACATCAGATCCTGTAAAGCTTGGGTGGGGCCCCGGTGGATGTTACAGAGTAAGGGCTATCTAATAAGTCACTTTGCATATTATGCTGGAATTGGGCAGCTTCCATATTTGGGGGATAGATATTCAATGGAATCTTCTAAGTTATGCAATTACAACACACATCTATGAAGGTTGATGTCCAACTTAAACAAAGACTGCCCTAAACAGACATAGTGTTATTTTTATCTTGCGCTTTGAGCCAAGAACAGAAATGCGAGTGATCGACAAAAATAATGTGCAACACAAAATACACATGACTGAGCACATCAGTGTAAAAGCTACATTATTACTTGCTAATTTTCCTCGGCTTTCTGTCCTGATTTCACATCTTGCAGCAGCCCAGTGTCGCGTGCATTTCCCAGGCGTGCCTGGCTTCCCTGTGCTTTCCGTCCCCCACAGGCTCACTAATGCTTAGGAGACACGTGTAACAGGCCACAGTCAACAACGTGCAGGGAAACTCTGCCTCTCGTGTGTGTGGATCGGCACTGGCTGTGCTTCCTGATTTCTGTTCTCTGAAACAATTACACTATTTTTCCATCTCCTACCTTCCACCCCCAGCAACACTTAACCCATGCCGCCGCTCCGCTGCTTGTGTGTAATCTTCAGTATGATGGAAAACTGCTGATTTGCCCACCATCTCCCTGTAAGGATGCATATGATATCAAGCACCAGTGAAACCTGAAGGATAAAGATAAGGGAGGCTCTGAGCAGAGCTGTTCACCGGGGAGACAAGCCTGCTCCTATGCAGCTATTAGAGGGAAGGAAAATAATTACAGAAATACCATGTTGTGCTTCAAACGGATGTCTAGGCAGTTGTAAGTGATGTGACGTTGATTCCGAATCACTTTCAACACTGTTATCAGTGCCCCCTCCCTCCTCATCCTCTCCACCCTGTGAAAATCATTTCAAAGAAGAGCTGTGCAGGGATTCCATTATTTTGGGTGGTTATTCTGCAGAAATGCCCGTACGTGTATGGAATTCCTCCACTTCTCCCTCACTCTGCATGGTATATTTCAGAAAAGCAATAAATCTTTCAGCCAAAAAAAAAAAAAATCTGATAGGACAATTTTTAAGAAAATGTGTACAGTTACTATGAGGTTCCTGAGAATGCTTCTCACCCAAAACAGAGTTAAAAGCAAAGCAAGGCACAGAAAAGACTAAAAGGCTCGTTCTCTATGTGGGGCCAGACGAGACAAAGGCCCCTCGACGTGTTTCTACTCAGGCATCATAAAGCGAAATGGGGCCTGAGAACCATGAAGCCGTGGACGGCTCTGTCCTTGAAGCCTTGTTCCCTTCAGGGTAGTGGCCACCAGAGAAGGAGCAGTGACAAAAGCTGACTTTTCTTCTTCATCCATCATAGGGCAGACGCGGTGCTTCTGCATTTCCGGAAGAAACACCACATTTCTCATACTTTGAAGAAGTAATTTAAACTCTAGATTACAACGGCTTCCACTCCCTAATTAACTGACAGCGAGCCACTGCTCTAGGCCCTGGACCGAGATGCTGAAAGACGGAAGAGCGACGTGTAATGACTGCCCCTGCCTGCTTGCCATCAGTCTGCACTTCCGTAGTTCCAGCCCCACGTCCAGCCGCAGGATGGACTAGCAAGTTCACATGCCACACGCCACCATTTCCCTCAGATCCGTCCTACCTGCTGCAGGTCTGAGTTCCTTCTGCAGGTGACCATCTGGTCAGACCCCACTCTATACTCCACATGCAACCTCTTCTCAAACCAGCAACTGAACCCTGAATATCCGACTTACGAAAAAAATATCTTGATTCTCAGTGTGCTTTTGTAGTTTTACCTCCGCTAATGGAGTCTCACCCTTCACCAGCAGCCACTTAAACTAACAAAAGTCCCCTGGTTTCACTGAAACCCAACACTGCTGCCCCATGGAGCCCACTGTGCGTGGGAGCTGCCCATGTGAGCTCGGGTTGGGGTGCACCTGAGAGCAGGTGGGAACATCCCCTAATGCAGGCACTTAGCACTGGGAAGCACATGACCCTTCTGATATGAACCACCTCAAGGGTCATGTTGTGGTTCCTGATTTCCCACTATTTGAAGGATGTAACAAAAGATCCAAAACCCAAGCAGGGAGAAGGAAGACCCACCACCTCCCGAATGCAACACTAAGGATGTCTCCCATATTTAAATGGCCCCATTTGTCACCTGGATATCTGGAGGATAAAATTCAAAATCCCAGCTTAGCATGTAAGTCTCTTGAGTCCACATGAATTTGTAGGCAGTTTTCTTGCCATCTTACCCCAAAACTAACCCCTCTGTCCTACCACACAGCAGCTGTCCCAGCTGAACAGACTTTCCCCCCACTGTCTGCCACATGAGGCATTTGTCACCTCATGCTTTTGGGCATCACACTCCCTCTGCCAGAGACACTCTCACTGCAGCCCTAAAACCCAGTGAGAGTGGGATCTTGGATCAGCACATGACATCGCAATGGATGTATCCACCCACCCACTTCCCCCACCACCTGCGCGTCCCTGAGGGGAAGACTCTCTCATGCCCATTCGTGTTCCTCGTGCCTGATGGTGCCAGTCACACAGCTGGACGAGAAGAAACATTCCCTGTAGGGTGAATAACGAGACAATGAATAGTACAAGTCACGAGTCAAAAGTTCAATTTTAGAAATCAAAATGGAAAACTCCGATCTTCATTTATAAAGATGAGAACATGCATGAATTAAGTAGGCTGGTGACAACTTTCTAAAGATGGGCTTTTTTCCTTAATCTAGTTTTTACAGTGACTGTCAAATGCCTGCTTCCTCTAACAGTGTGTGGTCAGCCAGCTGCGTCATTTCCTGGGACTCGCTGACCTGCCCCCACCCCACCTGGAAACCCTTCCATAGCACCCAGACTTCAGCTGACTGCCCACTGCCCCGGGGAAGCTTCTCCGACCCCCAGCCTGGGTCCCTAGCTTCCCCGGCACCAGTCATTGCCATCGTGAGTGTTCCCGTTGAACTGCTTTCCTGGGGGTGAGGTGGGCCTTTGCCGACCTTGCCCACTTTGTCCCCAGAGCCGAGCTCGGAGCCTGGGACAGCAGGCCGTCAGAAGTTAGAACATGGGTGAACAACAATAAAGTAATTTTTAAAAAATTTAAAAAAAAAAAAAGAAGAAGTCAGAACATGGGTAACCATGTGCAGCGAGGGGCCGGCAAGAGTGATCTCTTAGGTCCCACCCAGCCCTCTGGACCTGCAAGTGCAGAAAGGCCCAGACAGGTCACTGTAGCTCATCCAGTGGGTCACAGTGGCCGTGAATGTTAGTGTTCAATTCTATCTCGTCTGTTCTCAGTCCTATTAATCATCAGAAAGCCTAACGTTTTTGTCATCAATCAAAAAGCTCTCCTGTCTGGTAATAAAGGGCAGTGTCTGTTCGTCTGTTCTTTGAACTTTATTGCACATAGTTGTTTATAAAAAATTCATACAACAGTGAAACATGGACCAACTGTGACAGTGTCTGAACTTGGCTTTCCATTTCTTCTGCTGTGTTTAATTCATTTATTTGGGGAGCAGGGGTTGGTGAAGCAGAAGAGGAATTACGTGAGCTGGAGACTACAAAATGGACAATTATTCAGAGAAAGTTGTCCTGACTCTCTAAGTGCCACCAGTAACTTCTGGAGGAAGACATCTTACTGTTTGCAAAATGGGTCAGGCTGGTTAAAATAAGGAGGTCGGCCACTAAAATGCCTCAGTGCCCCCAGTTCCATTGGTAAGTCAGCATGTCCGCCACATTTCGGTAAGAACAGAAGACAGGAAACACACTCAGGCCATGCCTGTGAAGCACCAGGTAACTGCCATCATCAGGCATGTTACTGCCCCAGTGCTCACCTGAAAGCATTTTCCTATGCTTTCGCCACCACCTAGGTTCTGGAGGAAATGATGAAAACATCTGGAAGAATTCCCTGCTGCCCGCCCTGGCAGGGCCGTAGGTCCGCTGCTTCTGGACCAACTGCAGATTCTGGCTTCTGACCGAGGCCAGAACAGGGCACGCTGAGTGGCACCTTCCACCCGCTCCCCAGAGCAGGGCCGCACTGTGTATGTGCAGAGTGAGTTCTGCTGCCACCGCCCCTCCCTTCTCCTTCCAGAACACTGACTTTTAACTGTAGTTACCTTGTCCCACACCGTCTCCGGGCAGGCAAAAACTCAAACTGAGTGTTCTCAAAAGTGCTCCTTTCTCTCCTTCTTAAAATCGAACCAAGCAGTCATCTCAGAGTAAGCACACAAAAGTCAGAGCCCATTTTCCCCATTTTTAAGCTATGCAAATCACAAAGTTATTTTAAAATCCTTTGCTCTTTAAACACCTGACTTGTGCAAACTCAAAATGGAGATTTGTGACTCCTAAAAATTCGTGCAAGGAAATCCCTTCTGCTGGTGTGGAAAACATCAGAATTGATAATAAGACACTTGTAAAATATATGATGCAGTTACAAACTGAGCAACTTTTGTCTGCAAATAACAACAAACATATGAAACCTGTCCCATCTAAAAAAGCCTGCATGCAGGAACACTTGCTTCTCTTATTGATGAAGAGGCGTTGACAGAGCCGTCAGGCCCCTGGTGAACACCCAGCTTCCAAACGCTTTGACTCCTGCACAACATTCCTACCATCGTAAGAGTGTGCTAGAACTCAATTTCATTATTAAAATATGGTTGTGTGTCACAAGGATAATGATATCTGAAACGTAAGAGATGCTTACTATGTGCCAGGCACATAGCTAAGTGCTTCACATCTATCACTAATTAATTTATCATAACGCCCCTCTAGAAAGCGGATGCCAGAGCCACCACCCCCTGAGGAGGTCAGGACCACCGAACACTGGGAGCCTCGGGGACCGGGGCCCCCAGTGGACTGCCCAGCTCCACAGCCCCCGCTCTAACGAAGCTGCTACACCAGATGGATTCTAATTAGCGCAATATTTATTGAATTATAGAGAATGCAACAATTTATGCCAAAACAGGACACAATTCAATAGCCATGGAAACATTGAACTGTTTTTTATGTTTTCTAAGAAAAATAAACCAAACCTCCCCCGGAGTAGAAAACCAATAATAACTAGGTGTAATAAAATTAGTTAACTCAGCATGAGTCAGGTCCAGTCAGACACACAGACAGGCCCTGTGTCTGTTTGGGGCCGAGTGACACGCTGGCTGCTCTCGGGACTACAACTCACCAGAATGGTGCAATGCCTGCCTTTGATGGGTTTACAATCTCACTGGGAGGCAAACTATACCAGGTTCTAGAAGACGAAAGGACACAGCTCCTTTCGAAGTGGGCGTTTCTGGAGGACGGCCAGGGTCTGCGGTGCCTCCCCACAGTCCTCTGAACGCACGCTCAAAGGGCTACGCCACTTCCAGCCCTACGAATGAGGGGACAGGGCCGGCTGTCACTACCGCCGTGGGACAAATGAGGCGGTGAGGTCGGGGAAAATGGTCACATGGCCCACTCATCGGGTCCAAACTAGCAGAAAAGATAGGCACACTCGGCAGCTGGCAGTTTGGTGCACAAGAGGAGAAGGGATTAAATAAGCCAGCCGTCTCTTAAACCCGCCGTCGTCCAGAGAGAGAGAGAGAGAGAGAGAGATCAAATGGTGGTGGTGAGCAGAAGAGGAGACTTCCTATACTACAAAATACGTGTTTTTAAAATAAATAAAGGCATTTACATTTCCAGGCAAGGGCCATGTTCGTGGAGTGGAAATGCCTATCAGACGTATTGCGTTTCTGAATCTCATACATGCCTCTTTTCTATAAGGTGTGGAGGAACATAGAAGTCTCGCGGCAGGAAACGTATCTGACGGATCACACTGGGTGTTCAATCCTGTAAAGAGGTCACTTTTGCGAAGCACACACGTTAAGGGTCCTGCGAAAGTCATGCAGTGGGTACATCAGCGTAAAAGCTGAGGCTGAAAATTCAACTTCCCCCAAACTTCCAAATTCGGACCGCTTTAAACATATGTGACTGATACAACAAAGACACTACAAGAATTCTCGCTTAGAAGAGCGCTGTAATCAAAGAATGCCAAGCCTGCTGAGTTATCGCTCCACTCCACGTGCACTCTGTCAAGGCCGTCAGGTCCTCACTTCTTCAGCACACATTCATGCGACGCATTTGCCAAGGACCTGCTCAGCTGCCATGATGGCATCCACCCTGTGCTAGACACGGGGAGGCATCATTCTGTAGGACGCACCGGAGAACAAAGCTGGACCCACAGTGTGTGTAAAGTCGGTCGCTGGAGTGTCCAGGCGCTAGGAGGGGGCCTTTATCTTATATAGTGTCGGGTAACGTTAGTGAATTTACTGAAGGGAAAGCTGGAGTTAGAAGTCTGAATCTGGGATAACATTTTGCCCTGTGGAACTACGGCGGCATTCACAACCCTAACGAGGAGGAGAAGGGCCCTCTCAGGGCCACCTGAGGGGTCATCCCTCCCTGCTTTGTGCGTCTCTCTCTAATTGCACCCCCCACGCCCGGTAGGACAAGTCTGCCTCCCAGTCCCCAGCCGTGAGCTCTGGGCACGGACGTCACGCCTCCTCTGGCCTCGAGCCTCCAAGGACGCAGCACGGCACCCGGCACTTGCCAGGGCCCAGTAAACATTTCTCACGGGGAACAGCCACATATGGGGTGGGCTGTCTCCTGAGACATGGAACGGTCCCAGCCACTGCCTGGCACACGGAAGCCGCCCATGAAACATTTCCTCCAGGAACGAACGTATGAACGAGACAACCAGTTCACTGGAGGAATGAATAGATTTGGATGAGAACATGGGCAACTTTGAGTTTTGGGAAGTGCTACGAAGTAATACACGAGAGGATGAAAAGCAGTCAGTGATGGGCTTGGAGAGAGAAAAGGCCAGAAAACACAGAGCCACACACAACGCCAGTCTGTGCAGACTGGTCCCCAGAGCCCTGGCACTCGGCTTCACTTGGGTCCTGGCAACAGCCCTACGAGGTTGGGAGAGAAGGAGCTACTGGGCCTGTTCTCTTGTTTTATGTGCAGAGGACGAAGCCAGGGCTCAGAAAGGCTAAGGGACTTGGAGGACAGCGGTCTGAGCAGAAAGAAATATTTAACATTGTCAAATGCAGGAAACAGAGTAAGAACTGAAAAGATGTCACCAAGGTTGCCCCACAAGTCACTGGAGCCAGTGAGGTGGGGAAGGGGGCGGACAGGGTAGGACAGGCAGGGTGACGTTTTGAGGTGTTTAGCCAATAAAGAAATTAACTTAGAGAGTATCACACGTGATGGTCACTGAGGCATCCACCGTGAGTGCCACTGAGCAGGCATCTGGACGGGGCCGACTTAGGGCAGACGGGGGACGAAGGCATGAGTATCCTCTCCTTGTTCCCCAGTGGGCAACGTGGCCCATTGTCATCTATCACTATCCCTGCTGTGTGTGGGCACATCAGTTTTCTGGCTTTGCAGTTACTACTGTAAGATTTTAAATGCCATTGGAATAAACCCCGGTTCCCTCTACCCCTTGCTTTAATGTCTTCCATGTAAAAACCAGCGTGGACACGTTTAGCAGGGGGCAGAGGCAAGAACGCAATCTCTTGTTCCCGCTGCCTCGGCTCCCACGCACTTGGAGGGCAGCTCTGCCGGGCCCTGGAGGTGCAGGTGATTCTATCTAAGAATCATCTTCCCAGGCAGCTTGTGATTTCAAGCCAGGCAGAATAAAATGGCAAGTAAAACAGGCCTATTTCCTTGACGTCTCTAAATCTCGAATGTGGACGGGTTAGTATTATACATTTGAAACAAGAAAAGAGACACACAGAGCTAAGTTCTAGGATAAAACACACACATTTAAATTCTGGGATTACTTTGTCAAACAAAAAGGAAGGGGTCACATTTTCTTCTACTTCATATTTTAAATACAAAGTTAAATCTTTCACTCTCTCTCTCTCTCTCTCACACCCTTAGCAAAATCAGAGTTGTGATGGCAAAAGCTGTTTTTTATGACTTTCTGAGTCACATTTACTTAGGTTTTCTCAGAAAAAGATACATTTTTCTTAATATTCGAGTTGTCAGTGGTGGAACATAAACTTAGACGGGTAAGCTGAATTATTGTTTGAGAGGCGGCCCATCAACAGAAGTGCTGGTTAAACGCAATTCGACTTTTACTCAGTCTTTGGTGATGCGCGGGGCAGGAAGAGCTGTATGACTTTTTAGATAATAGAATGCAATTGACACACGGCTGTTGTTTTTTTTCTTTCTGGACCCAGTGAATGAATAAACAAACCGCACTCTGATGTCACATAGACATCTAGAGGAAAAGTGACAAATTCAGGCCATCATCCAGCCATTTGAAAACATTTATCTTGATGACATTAAACATCTGGAAGTTTCCAGACACCAAGAGGCCTGATGTCGTGCAGAGAAAGTACCCCGAGGCCTGGGCACATGCTTTACGTATCAGTTTCATGCACCGGCACGCCTGCCTCCCTTCCCATCCCAAACACAAAGTGCGGTGTCCGTGTGGCCAGGGCAGGAGGTCATGGACAGCAAGCATCGGGGTTAGATTTTTTGTTGTTGTTATTGTTCTTAATGGATCTCTGACTGAGAGAAACATCTTTCTTTTTTTTCCTTTCAGTAAATAAAACAATTAACTGTCATTTCAGTGGTGTGTGCCAGAAGGTAAAGCGTTTTTCAAAATGCAGGCCCCCAGACACGCATGCTCCCATCACCAGGGGACCCAGACCACTGCACGTGGCGAGAGGCCCAGAATGCTCTGCACGGATCAACTCCGCATCCCGTGGGAATGTCACACAGAGCACTGCCTTTTCTCGTCACTGTTTTTGAAGCCTTTTTTGTCTTCCTTAGCACACCGGTTTACAGCGCCCGGATGCAGCAACCACAGCTCACATTTCCTAATTTGATGTTTCTAGTAGTGGCCAGACACGAAGAGAGCACCAACCATAAAGTCTCCTCTTGTCTACTCATTAGCCCCTAAACTTGGTGTGAATCATCGAAGACTGGCTGTGAAAACTTCCCTGTCCCACTTCTTGACTCTGGGGCTCACACAAGGAGAAGCCAGTCTTACTGAAGAAACGAGGCAAACATTTTAACAAAACAGAATATGTACTTTGATTATCGGCTTAAAAGGAAGATTAATGTTCTTTTCAAATCCCATACTTTAAAAAGAATCCTGTATGATGGAATTAAATACCATTTCTACAGCTTTTAAATCATGATTGCTTGTGTTCCCTACCAGAAGAAGGGAATAAACATGCAAGTAGAAAACTCCCCCAGAGCTGACCAAAACAGCAGGCAATCGGCACGGTTCCGTGGCCCACACACTACCTTTCGGGTCACGCAGGACCGAGCCAAAGGCGCTGATCACCACGTCTGCTTTCAGCCGGACCTTCTGTTCCTCGTCTTCTCTCCAGTTCCCGGCTTCGTCTTGCTCTGTCCGAACAAACTGCATCGCAACGATTTTCCCGCCTTTGACTATAACCTTCCGCGGGCACAGGAAAGGCAAAAACTCACACTTTTCTTCCTTAGCAAGCTCCATCTACAACAAAACAGAGCAGATCAAAAACTTGAAGGTGTCTGATGTTGATTTTTCATTCAAATTGTACAGTCTAAAGCATAGGACACCTAAATCACCATAAAATGTTTCCCATCACTGAAGCCAAGATTCAGTTACGTGCTGTCTACATTTTGTAAATCCTGGACTTGGGCGGGTCCTCAGATGGAGATGTGGGAGCTTCCAGGGCTTGGCACCACATGGTGTCTCTCAGGTTTGAGGCGCCACGTGCCCTACGGTTGGTGTGTGTGAAGCTTCTGACTAGGGTCACTTGGTCTCCTTGCTTTCATGCCTGCAGGTGAATTTCTCTGTTTGATCATGTCACATATGAAAAGAAAACCTCCTGATTGTGACCAGGGTGCATCTCTCTCAGCTGGAAGGAAGTCGGTAAAGTGTACAGGCCAGGCTGGGCAAGTCTGTGTTCAGAACGGTAGGTGGGACAAAAGGCTAAAGGAACTCTGTGGACCTCAGAAATAACACTTATTCTTACTTTTGTAAAAAAAAAATACAAATGAACATTTTAGGAAAGAGAAAAAAGCACTCCCTCCCCCTGAAAAAGCCTGTCTTCCACGTTGGTCACAAAATTCATTCTGCCGTAAAGTGGGACACCCTAGTTTTTGTTTGCATGCCCATAATGGGATGTTCATCAGCAAAGAACGCAAACATTTGCTTACTTGCTTATTTCCCTACTCACTCTCTTTGGGAATTCAGACCTTTGTCGGTGCCATCGTTAACTAATATGCTGAGAACTCCTCCTTTACAAGCGTGTGGAAATGCCCCCTGCAGTGTGAGGGGGGCTGGGTCTCGTTCTGCCCTGCCCTGTGGCCAGACAGAGGCTCAGTAGGATGGAGAGGTGATGCAGGGACTTCAAACAGGAACGATCTGCTCCATCAGGATGGAGGACTGAGCTTCAGTGTCACTTGTTTAACGCTGTCATCACACCCACACCCACCCCTCAGCACCCACCCCTCACCAGTAGCGCCTGGCCTTGTGGTGCACCAGCATCACCCGGAAGGCTCACTAAGCAGCCTGTGTGGCCCATCCCAGAGCTTCTGACTGTGGGGTGGGG
The DNA here is from genome assembly GCA_007922815.1 of Macrotus californicus. Classification (NCBI taxonomy): domain Eukaryota; kingdom Metazoa; phylum Chordata; class Mammalia; order Chiroptera; family Phyllostomidae; genus Macrotus; species Macrotus californicus. The sequence continues at coordinate 193,443 of VMDR010000502.1, forward strand.
CTCGACCTGCAGGTGCACGTTTCTAACATATTTTTAATGACTCTCTGCTGGTGGCCCAGAGGTAACATTTGTGAACCACTATCTCAATTAGACTGTAGCCGACTGACTGCACCTGGTTGGTCTATGCTACACCTTCTCAATGAGAGTGACATCACCCACCAGGGGGCAAAAACTGATTCTCAGGAAAGAAAAAGATGTAATGATTTGTGATACCTGCCAGCCCTCCCCCCCCCCCCCCCCCCCCCCCCCCCCCCCCCGCCAAAAGAGTCAGAGTATATAAACAGATAAATAGTATATCGGTGGCATTAAAATTACAGAGATGGGAGAGATAGTAATTAAGGGAAAAAATTCTAAAAAGACTCCCTAGGGAGATGATAATATAAAATATTTAGTAACACTAGTCATCACTTTATATTAGCATGAAGCTATTCAGTCTGTGCTTTATTTACAATATTTTAAAAACACTGGTCTTAAAGGATGAAGAACTGGACTGAATAAATGATTATTGCACAACATCCCTCTTTTTCATAAAAGCAAAGGATCAGTGAGCTCCAAGAGAACAGGTACAGAAGATGCCATGGGTAGAAGGCAGGAAACAGTGGGTCTCAGACTGCGCATGGCAGAGACGGGGACCTGGAGGTGAGTGAAATTAAATCGGGGTTAAAATGCTTCTTTAGGACATTCACTAGAGCCCTTTGACCTTCAGGGTCCCTGTATAGAAAATGGGGACAACAATTCCTAACTAAGTGGTGTGTGGTGCTGATCAAGGCGATTCAGACACGTAGCGCCCCTGACACAGAACTCAGCCCATTGAACATGCAAATCAATGCCATTCACTTGCAGTCTCAGCTCTCCGGGCCCTCCCCACCACTCGTTCCTCAACTGTTCAGACCCTGGCGCTGGACTAGGATTCCAACAGAAAGGCGGTCACAGAGCAAAGGGTGGGAAAAAGAAAAAGAAAGCAGGAAAGACCAAAGATGAGTCCTGGACCCCTAATTTCTGGAAGGCAAACTATTCCTTAAATAATTCAAGTTATAAAATATGTGTGACTCCAGTACATGAGACAGCTTCCTGGAATAGTTCTGTCATGTTACGTAACGCAGCACCTCACGGCTCATCAATGTGAACCAGTTTATTTTGTTCCAAAAATGTCAAGTCATGCTAAATGTTAACTGTAACACCAGACTTCACTGACTGGCGATGTCAGACGTTTGTGGTTGGACCAAATCAGCACGTGGTGGGCGTGTACAGTGCGGCCCCTCCGGTGGAAGGCTGGAACACAGCCCTGCACTGGCCGCACACGTCGGGGCCCCATTTCTGGCTCACTTAGGCGGTGTTTTGTCCCGCTTTACTTCTGTGAATTAACACTTAGATTCCATGACTCATTATTACATGTTGATAATCTTATGCTTTTTGGAAAACTTAGCAGCAAGTTTTGAAACAAAAATTGGACACTCTAAACAAATAAAAGTTTTTTTAAAATATAAAATAAAGATGACCAATGACCTAATGTGTGAAAACGCATCAGTAGCATCCTTATCATGGCTGGCCAAAAACACGGAAACAGTCACGAACAGGAAGAGAGGGTACTTCGGCACCTCCTCGGCTCCCATCAGAGCCTTCCCACACACCAGGACTGGCAACCCACCGCACGGAGCCCGCACCCATTCGCACTGCCCACGCCGCACAGTGCTGGGCGCTGCACATGCTGGTCCTACGGAAGCTATTCCGAGTGTCGGCTTTTGAAGTTTTAGAGGTGCTCTTTACTCTCTCTGAACATACAAGGTTGGACTGGCAGCCGACATAAACCGCCACTGCTTGCTATTTTGCTATTAGGTAGCTAGATTTTCCATTTTACATGCGAGAAGAAAAATTTTTTAAAGATAGGAAAATCTAATTTGAACACATCCACTTATTTGGAAAGTATCAATGATATTTTGAGGAACCGAGATGGTAAGATTTATCTTAGGAAATAGAGAACTGTGAGGAAAGTAAACATGCAAGGCCACCGATGTCGTATGTCGAGTATGAGGTCTTTTCAGTTCTTTGTGGACAACAGAGGAATTTAGTTTCACTATTTAAGAAATATATCTAATTAAGCTAATAATAATAATAATACTTGTTTAGCAGGGATTCTTTTAAGTGCTTTATATACCATTCATTTTAATCTTTACACAGAACGTATGTTACGGCAACTATGGATTATTTTTTGAAGTATTTGGCTTCGAACCAACTTCTCCTCTGTTGTGGCTCAAAAGGCTGATGACACACGAGGGGTACAGACTTACCACCCAAACTCAGGCATGCTGATGCGCGCTGGCCGCACGACCGACCCTGTGTAGGAAAATGCATTGTTTCCTTCCTACAGGAGAGAAACCGGGCTCAAAGAAACCAAAGGCATGCTAAAGGATGATGGAAGCTCAGCTATGGTTCTCGTGCGGCTGAAATGAACCCCGTGTGGTACTCATTCTGTCCAAAGACAGCAATTCCAGAATATGTGAAAGAATGAGACTCTGTGTAGTTCTGGTTGTTGGATCTCACAACAAGGTGGACTGCATCGGAAAGGACCTAGTCAAAGGCACCTTAAAGGTCAAGTTTGCTGGATAAAAGTGCACTCAGTGGGAACAGGAGGTTCAAGCTTCTTGGTCTATGCAAGCTGAGAGGACACAATAAAATCAAATAAAGTGAACTACGAGAATCAAGTGATGGGCTTATGAACGCAATACTGTAGATGAGTTCATGGAGCCGCCCTGAAGCCAGAGAACGGATCAATCAGAATGAAGAGCCCTACTCCATAAGGTGGACCACAGACACAGAGAGCACGTTGTCTCAAGATATAAGGGCGGAAAATTGAAATAGAACGTAAAAATGTATTTCTTAGACTGCAAACTGCTCCCCCAGACTGTTTCAGTTTGGAAAGAATACCTTATTTAACTTTCTAACCCCAGTGTCCAGAAGTGATATTCAAACACCTAGCAAATAATAAGTGTAAGCGAATGAACGTTTGGACAGATACCTGCCGAATGAGAACGCACTCCAGCCAACAGGCCACATGGAAGGACATCAGGTGGACGTCAGCCACAACAGCTGACACACTGTGAGGAGCCCTGCGGGAACATCCCGTTCCCCAGGACGACTGACTCATGGGAAAACCAGGAGGACCGTCGAGTTAACAGAAGGACAACCAGCTACGTGGAGCCACTGGCTACTAAACACCCCTCCCACAGCAGGGAGCACTGGCCTAGCAGAAGACAGGCTCCCCGACCAGAGCACCCTCTGTCGCGACGGTGTCCTTGTCAGCAGTCAGTTCCACTGCCATGAGAAAAAGACGGGCCCCTGACCAGGGGTCGAACCGCGTGCAGTGGGTCTTACTATTTTACTGCTCAAATGACGCAGCCTTTCGTGGAGGCAGGCAGAGTCTGCACCGGTGCTTCTCCGTGCCTGCCGTCCGTCCACGGTCATCACTGATCCGCGTCTCTGAGTTCGGCCTTGTGAACACCGGTGTTCGTGGCACAGATAACTACACATTTCTTCATTGGCACCTGTTCTGGGTGGCCAGATGTGCGTTGAACAAACACACAAACCTCTCGTCACATCTCCACCAGTAACAACTCGAGAGAATAAAGCGAACAACACCTATCAGGTCCCATCTTTGGGTGCCAACACGTCAACGTGTTACTTTCCTTTCACACCATAAGAGGAAGTGGAGACATTTCCTCTTGACTTTGGTTTCTACCCCCATGGTCATGGGGGCCACTGGGTCCACTCTGAGTGAAAAAACACTGCTACAGTGTGCCGTAGTGACCAGCATTTCAACGATTAACTTTATGTCACGTGATGATTTGGCCTGATTAATACTGCAGGCACGACACTGCGGAAACTATGAAACAACTTAATTTACTATCATTAAAAGCACGATGTCTATTCATTTTTAGATTGCATACAGGCGAAATAAGCACAGCTTATGAACCGTGATGGGCAGAACTCAAAGCCAACGCTCATTAAACTTGAATGTGCCGAAGTTCAAGAAACAGTATGAGGAGGCGATCTTCTTTGTGAAGATTATCCTCTGAGAGCGAACATCTAAAACATCATCACTTCTATATAAACTAGACCTCAAATACGGTATTTCAAATCAAAATTGTTTGGTAGCCCGCTTTGGCCAGTGACCATCCTGGGAAATGTTACATTGTGCTTCAATACTGTTCAGTTCTTAGGTGTCCCACAAACATTCATAACTACACAAGTCCCATTCATTCACAAACTTACTCAGCATTTAACTAAGTACAAAAACTGGTGCTAGGCACTATGGTTAATAAAATCATCCCTCCTTTCAAAACTCCCGCAGAGGCTGACCGATCAGCAAGTCCACACAGTGCGATGGTGTCCACAGCGGACCCTGAAACGCACGCCAGGGCGCCCACATGGCGGCAGTGGGGCAGCCTGGGAAAGGTCCTGTGTGAGCTAATCTCGGAGGATGCACAGGAGGCAGTTCAGGCAAGGAATTCCTTTCTGGGAAGTTCAGGTGTGGAGCAGGTTCTCTCTCCTTGGTGAGGAAGGTGTAGGCGGGTAAACACTTTGATCTCAAGCCCCTTGTAGACCGCAGCTGGGAAGCTAAGACGTCAGCATCACCGGTACCCTGGAGAGCCCTTCCCTGTGGGCTGCTTTGGCAAGACACGCCTGTCAGTCTAGGGTTGCCATGGTTAACAGAGCTGGAAATGGGTTTATGGGCGTGGCTCTCTGAAGAGTCATATGCGCCATGCAGTTATCTGAGCGTCAACTGGAGATTTTCATCGTTAAAACAGCTTCCTTGTGCTGAGTGACAGAGCTGCTGTGTGACTTAGCAACCGCCCCTGAACCCAGGGTAAAGCCCACCCTGAGGTGACAAGATGGGACTTGGAGGGCTGCGTGGTGGTCCTGCAATTCGCCTGTACACCGGACACTGTGTGTGCTTGTGGCCTAGAGATAGATGAAGATTCTATCTTAACTCAGGTGAGTCTGACTTCACACTCTAACTTCCTGGTTATCTGGGTTTCCGAGGTGATGGAGGGGAAACAGCAGAGGCAGTGGGTTCTGCTGACCCACCCTGGGTCTCCTCCTCAGCGCACTTCACAGTTCCCAGCGTGGTTTGGACTGTGTGGTTCACACAGACTCACAGTGGTGGAGTGCAGAACACATGCTTCCTGCTCTCTGGACGATCCAAGCTAATTCTGCAATTACTGCTTTCTCGGGCAGTCCGGTTTGCCGAAACCTTGCAAGTTGCGGTTCCGTATGTTAGCACCTGCCAAGGTGTTGAGGGCTTTTGGTTTGTTTTCGCGTTAAGCCTTTAACGTGGATGGATCTCTGAGAGACAGGCGCAGTTCTCCACGGAAGCGCTGCATTCACACTAAGTGTGGCTGCCCCTTCCCTGTGCCACGGAGTCAGGATGAAGCTGCCCAAACCGGAAATGCAGTGGGTGGGGTGTCTCGGAGGCAGGTCTCACCAAATACATCTTTTCTGGCAGAAAAGGAACACTTTCTAACACTGCTCACTCACTCGTACGGACGTGTTCTTAAGTCTAACATGCCCCCATCATGCATCTTAGACCTTGACAGTCAAGCATTCTTGGCTGCTGCTGAAGTATCTCACAAAATCGCCACCTGCCCAACACCGGTGCCCTGGCAGTGGCTCATGCCATCTGGAAATGCCTCTCAGTGCACGTTCTGTGCAGATCAGGGTCCTCGGTCTTCTCACGCAAGCTGCTAATTCTAATTCTTACCACTTTTTATTAATCTCTCCTCTTTGTATGATGCTTGGTTATGAGCCCTCCTTTTAAAAAAATTCTCATCTATCTTGCAAAACATGGAATACCAGGAATAATGAACTTTTCTCAACTGACTTTCAATGTCAGGTTGATGTTCTAATGTGATTAAATGTTACTTTTTAACCTGTAAGTTAAAAATACAAATAACGGTTTATTTTAGAGGAACTGGAAGTAATGTGGAGGTGTATTATGTATGCGCGCACAGATCATACATTTCCAATATCTCATCTTCACTTAAAGTCTTCCTAGAAGGTTCTCAATGCCCCTAACCTATTCTGTACTCGCTGACCTTGGGTCAGCCCTGTTCTGTATTCGAGTCTAGCACCAACATGAACGAGCCGGTCCACTGGAGGACCCGCGTTTTAAATGGTAAGAGGAGCACAAAGTACTGGCCGCCTGTGGGCAGCGCCGTAGTGCAGAGAGCATGAGGCTCTCTGCCTCCCCGTCCCCCCCGCCCCAGGAAGCAGCTCACAGGGAGGGGGAACTGAGGGGCCCTTCGAAGACTAGAGGACCTTTGCAGCAGACCCGGAAGGATGAGTTCAACTGTTTTTAAGGGAAAAAAATACCACTTTTACAAAGAATGACAATTCTGTTTTTAAATTCTGTTTTTAAATTCATGTGTTTTTCACTTTTTAAAAATCTTTTGAACTGCATGTATGATCGACATGTACAGTTAAAAAATATACATGTTACTTTTTAATATTTTCAGTTTACAAGAAGACAGCATTGGATAGCTGAGGTGGGTATTATTTACGAGAGAATGATTTCTAACTTTCACATTAAAGTTAACAGAGCAATAGCAACACATTGTTATTTAATAAGGCTTGATAATGACTCAGTGTCAGTTTAAAATGGTTGATAAACCTGTGTGTATGTATACAGGTGTATGTATATGCATGTATACAGATATATGTATAGATGTATGAATACGTGAATATCATATAATTTAAATTATATAAATACATCATATAATGTCACTATACAAATATGTTATATATTATATAAAATGGATGTGAATATAGCATATAATTTTATTATATAAATATATGATGTATTTATTATAAGTATACTGTGTAATGTTATATATGATATATAAATGATTGGTGAACCTTTTTAAAGGTATACAGTTCTAAGTTGTACAGATAGTCCTAGCCAACATAATATCCTACCACGGTAGAATTTTTGAGAACAGTTAAGCTTTTAAAACACATAGTCCTGGGTGGAGACAGGCTTTTGTTGGCTCCTGGCCTGTTTATTTTCCCACCCCCCATCTGAATTATCACACATGAGGGCAGCCTCTCTGCCAGCCGCTCTGAAATCCGTGTCCTAAAGGCAGCAGACTGTCCTTCACCCACAGGCTGGGGACATGCTAATTTCAACTGGTTCCAAGTGTCGTATTTACAGGTGCTGAGGAGATAGACGCTCAGTACCCAGCGGCTGTCACTCGACACACAGCCTTATTGCCCAGGACCCGGGGCCTCCACAGGTCTCTCCCTGAGCATTCTGAGGACAGAATTTGGGGAAGAGAAGGAACCGTAAGAAGCGTAGTTATGACACCGATTTTATAGACGGGCCGACTCAGACTGGAGAGTATCACCCAGCACCAAGCATGCCAGCTTTTGGTTCTCCCCGCTCACTGTTCCACCCACCTCTCACACAGTGCTGGGTTTGCACTTCTCAAACCTGTGAACACGCACAGGTCCTTGGAGTGCCACTCCTGTGTCATTGCAGAGTGCTGCGGGGGGACTTTCCCTTCAGCACCAGGGAGTCCCTAACTACCATGTGCCTGTGGACCATGCGTGTATGTGTTTGCAGGTATCTCTGGGCCGCAGATCACGGTGACGGATCTCTGTCACTTTCCCTAAAGAACTCCAGATCAAACGACATGCAGGTGTCCAAGGTGGGAGTAGGCACTATGAGTAAATTAAATTTTCCCCCTTAGATTACTGGCTAAAAACAGCCCAGGTTCACATGCCTTATAATTAAGTAAAAACTGAAAGGCATCCAACAGTGGTCGGAAAATGCACGGTTAGCCAGCAAGATGCAGAAGAGGAAAAGGTGAACGCAGCCCCAACATGGTCACCCGATACCGAAAACGTCTGAGGGGACAGCCACCGAGGGGCCACATGCAGGATCGCCCTGGGTATGGTCCCGAGGAGTGGACTGAAAGGCGCAGGCCTCACACAAAGACGAGTGAGCATTATTTCAGAGATGCCTTCACACGTGCAGATATTTCTGACTGACAGACCAGACAACCTGCTCGTAATTGTTATTGTTAGAATCAACTAAGTAGCACTGATGAGCAGAACAGTGGACCTCCTGAACGCCATACTGCGTGGAAACAGGCACGTCCAGGATGAATCAGTCACCGGGTCAGCCAATGGCGAGGGGAGGCCGGGGCCCAGGGAGCAGAAGGGAAGGCCATTCCAGCCACGCAGCATTAAAGGCCTGTCTTGTTTGGCTGACACTGGGAGACTGAAGACGTGAATGGCAGATTTCTGCGACACCCTGCGTGTGTGGGACTCTGCTATTAAAGCAGTTTTGTTCCACAATCTTAGGAATAATTCATAAGAACTACAGAGTCCCTCTCCGCCTGCCTCCACGCTGACCCGCCACACAGGGCTGGCGCGCCGTGACCTCCACGCCTCCATCCAGGGAATCCCCACCGCCTGAAGCCTTCCTGAAGTTCTCTCTGATCTGTCAGCAGCTTTTAATACCCGCATTTGGGAGGATTCTGTTATCCCGTGAAACTTAATCTCGCCTCTTTAAGCTTGCAGAGAGAACCGGAGGGAATCATTAACAGGTTTCCCCTCATCCTCCTGGTGGCTCGCGCCCTGCGACTGGCTGCCTGCCCGAAGACCCGCGCTCAGGAGCGGGAGTCTGTCGGCAGCATCCTGCTCAGCCAGAGTGCGAGGCCACGAGGGAGCTGGGCGGACGTCCGGAATCAGAATCACATCAGGATGCTGAGAGGCCTCTGCACCCCACCCGACCAGACCATCCTCGTGCAGCACGCATGCCCTAAGGAAGATGGAGCGTGCCCCCAACAGCCTGTGGCTGGGGCCTCTGATGAGATAGCTGGGAGCCGTATCGACCATCCCTGAGGTCAGGGGACCTGCAGCCTCAGCACTGCCCAGAAGCTTGTTAAACATGCACATTCTCAGGCCCCTGGATCAGAACCAGGACCCAGCAAGCTGTGTTTCGAAGACCCTTTTATGGGGTTCTGATGCTAAGGGAAGCTGAGGACCTCTGCACTGGAGAAAGGGGTGTGGCTGCCCCCGCTGGGTGGGTCTACCCACTGGTGCCAACCAGTCTTGTCAATCAAAACACGTCTGGATCCGATGCATCATTCTCTGTCACATCCTGCTGTGTACAGCACCTCAGACAATCCCAGGCAAACTGTAACCGGCCTTCACAGTAATTCGTGGTCGTCACTAAAGGGTGAGGAGCGTGGGCGTGTTCTGCACGTGATGGGACTGCGGACTTGGACGTCCCCATGAGGACAGATCTAACCGCCAGGCCTGTTCCAAAAGACAAGTCTCGTCTCTTCCAAATTGCGCCAGGAGCCCCAGGCCGTGACACAGCACACATATCTGGGAAATCCCAGGTGTTCCCGTTTCTTAACCCTGTCGACTTCAAAGGGACCAGGTGTGGGTGCGGTGCGTGTGCCCTGGGGTGGAAGAGACACGGAGGATGTGGGCGCCACAGCAGGATCTTCATACCGGTCCCCAGTTTGTCCTGGGACACAGTCCCCTGTCCTAAAGTGGACACGTGCTGTGGGACCTGCTCCTGACTGCCCAAGTCCCGACCTGCGCGCCTCTCCTCTCCGCCACACACCGCCCACGCTCACTCGGTCCCAGCCACACTGAGGCACCTTTTCTATCCCCAGAAGTCCCAGGGCCTTTCTCAATGAAGGGTGAGCGCGCTTGCCTTGGCCTGGGGCGTCATTCTCCCAGATGTCTACCCTCCCTCGACATCACCTCTGGCCTACCAGTCATCTCCTTAGGGGGGCACCTGGGCCACCCTGTTGGAAAAGGCAAACCCTACTCCCTCTTCCCCCTCGCCCTCTCCGCGTACACACCCCCTTGTGCTTTATATTCATTAACTTTTCTTCACAGCTCCTTGTGTCATACTGCTCATGTGACAACTTATTTGCCAGGTTATGGCGTGTCTCCCCTCACTAGGGACAAGCTCCATGAGGGTGAGAATTCCTGCCTGGTGCACAAGAGACCTCTGAAAATGAAGGCCGATGAAGCAGGTAAGCGACAGATTCCTACCTCTCCCCTCCCGAGTCACTGTCTGGTCTCACTTTCTTAAGTGCGTTCTACTTCGGGCGGATAAAGGGCCACCACTGGTGTCCAGCTACCCCCGCCACTGGGAGGCAACTGTGCTGTAAAGGGACAGTGTCACTCAGAGGCACCGCCCCTTCCCACTCGCAGCTGTAGGCCTTGTGCGATGAAAACTTCTCTGACGTTGCAATGAGAAAAGATTTCAGACGTTTCGTTCACGACACATTTCCCCAGCACCTATTACTGGCTGTGGCCACAAAGAAGAACAAAGTTAGCTCATGCCTTCCGTTCTCTCGGGCAGCTCGCTGAGCTCCTGCAAAGCTGCTCTCCTGCTTATGTGCCATAAGGAGACCAGACCGGCGGAGGCTCCCACTCCGGCGCAAACGCTGCTGGTTCTGAGGCCGTCACTGCCTGGGTTGTGGGAAGAAGCCTGAAAGGGGAGACTGGCTGGGGCAAGGTCCAGGCAACGAAGCTGACACCCGCAGCTCAGCCACCGACTGGACCGGTGGGGACCGGTGTGTCAGTAAAATGAACCCTCGCTGAGGCTGTCCCACGAGTGACAGATTGCCTGCTGACCACAGTTACAGTTCCTGCCGAGTACGGAGACTCCAAATACGTTCAGGCATTCAGGAGCAAATCAAATTCATACTCCTGATTCGGATAAAAGGAGCAATTCATCTTTCCACAAATACACTTGGCTCTTGTACTCAGGACCGATATCCTTCGCAAGGCATTCTCTCTCTCTAACAGCACGAAAATTTGAGAAAACTTGAGAAATCAGGAGCACATGCATGCACCCAGCTCACGCCTCACCCAAGAGTGGCCCCCGGTCACCGGGAAGAATGAAATGTTTTTAAATCTGTCATTTTTAGCAAATTAACCAATTATGCATTCTAAATAATGGTCACATTAGAGTTTTTAAAAAAATAAACGGCCATCTCTTTGTCCCGCGGGTCTCCCCTGCACAACGAGCTGGCAACGGGACCACGCTCTGTGCCTTTGAACGCAGCTCGTGAATCTGGCTGATGAAGTTTCAGGTGTCTCTAACTCCAACACTCTCCTGACACCCACACGTTTTGTGGGGAGCACCTATTGTTCAGGATACAGAAGAGTCGGCACATCCACTGCTGCTCATCGAATTCACGTCAAAGAGAGTCACACGGAGAACGGGAGCCACCCGCACACTGACAAAGATGGATTCCTCATTTCACCCAAATCCGTGTCATGGAAGAGCTTGCTTGAACTTTGAGTGAATTAGAAAAACAATCAGGGCCAGCCCAGAAGTGCTCCGATTTGCATTCCCCACCTGCAAGCAGGTTCTAAGCACTGATAGGAGAACAGGGCACATTGACAGTGTCCTGACAGGCCCCGCCCTCTCCCGGTGGCACTTTACCTCCTCGGGGACAGCTCTTATGTTCACAAAACCTTTCCGGAAGACGACGAACACGCGGCGGGCGCCGCAGCGCAGTGCGGATGTGGCGCAGTCGAAGGCAGTGTCTCCCGCTCCGAGGACAATCACAGTTCCCCGTATGGATGGCAGTGGGGAGCGGCAGGCGCACATTCCTGAATGATGAAAGGAAACCCCGTTGTCAAGGAGAGAAACCACGTCTGCGTGAATGACAGCTCAAAAGACACGGGCACGCACGGCAGCGTGGGGCCGCAGCACAGACCCAGTGCTGGGGGTGGCTGCTGCTCCCCAATTATTCTGCCCCCCTGGAAGACAGCTCCGCCTGCTTTTGGAAATATGCTCGTGCATGTGATCTCAGAGACCCTGCCTTTCCCTTCTTCCTCCCTCCTCGAAGGGCAGCTATGGCGCGTTCTGAAAAGTTTCGGCTGTGACAAAACGGAATCAGCCAACTAAAGCTCTCTCTGGCAAGGTGGAGATATGTGCTTTTAACTGGGCATCATTAATTTTCTGTTCATTAGAGGAAAAAGCAGGGATCCTCCTGGTCTGGGTTCATCATTCACGGCACTTCATGAAAATACATTACTCAGCGATCATGACAGAAGATTTCTAACACACAGCCCTGCTCTATATTACATTCTGTCAACTTTGAAAATTAACATTCACATGCTGAATAAATGTTCTTTAGGTGACAGAAGAACTTCTGAGAACTATGTTTTTCAAATAGTTAAATTAAAACGTTTTCCCATTTACCACTTTTCTATGTGGTTTTGTTTGTTTGTTTGTTTTTGGTAAAATTGAGTGTTAAAGGAAAAACTTGTACATCTGCATCTCAAGAGTGCCTCTATGAAGATTTGATGTTTGTACAAAATCCCACGTAAAAAAGTAAAGCACGCGTGTTCTCCATGCTCAGTGGTAGGGAGTTATCAGACTAAGTGAAACTGTTGATAAGGTGAATTACTATAATTTTTGAAGTGGCATCACGGATGGCTGAGGCCCGTAATTTCCGTGTGTAATCATTCTGCCCGAAGACTCTGTGTTTGGGGCTACGTCAGCGGCCCCTGTCACTCTCACACGGGTGTCCTGTGTGCTATGACCTTCCTTAGCGAGGGTCGCCAGCGTGCACACAGCCTGCTCTTGGTGGGGATGGAACACACCTTTAGCTGTGAACTTCTGCAAGAGCGTCTACTAGAGAAAGTGCTGTAATTTGCGGGAGAAAATGATACATCATCTTTTGTACATGTAATTAGATGTCAGAACAGACGTTAAAAACACGTCTGAAGGATTTAGATGATCTAGTTTTGGAGGAACATTACAACTGCTTCATCATGAAGACATCACTCCAGTCCAGACATAGGACAGCGCCAGCTCCGGGGTGGCCCTGGGCTCGTGAGGTGACATCACACAGGGGCTGCGCACTGGGGGTCTGTCACCGTGTTTTCCTGTAACTCCGTACACTCGCTGTTCTGGGAGAGGCAGCCTGTCTGCCTGCTTGGACACAAGTCACACGACCGTTTTTCCAACTTTCAGATAAAAGGAACGAGCAAACTCAGCAGTCCCCAAACTCAAGTGCCTGCAGGTCCTTCTAAGAACACCTCCCCCTGCGTGTCTGCGGTTCGCATTTTGAAGCAGCTCAGACCTGCACTGGGGACAGTGAGGCGTGCCGGGCTAATTGTGTCCTCTCCGCATCAGTGTGCCGAGGGGCCCAGCTGAACGGCGTCTGACTAGCCTGGACCCCATGGAAATGCACAGCACAGACAACAGTGAGGACAGAAGACGGTACGCTGTACCTGCTTTGCTGGCTCGGGCCACAAGAGGCAGGAAGTCTTTGGACGTATAAAACCCCTGCTCCCGCGTCAGGCCTTCGAAGATGGGGTCTTTGTTGGGTTCTGGCAGGCCTAAGTAACAAAAATGGATGAAAGGGTCATTAGCAGGAGGAGAATCTTTTCCTGTTGGGGGTATTTAAAAATGTGGAAAGCTGCAATTATTAAAATAATGTGGTTCTTGGAGGCAACAACCTGTAAGCAAATCAACACAAGAGAAGGTATGGGATCCGATACAGTGTAACGGACTTCAGAGCATACCTTTAACATGTGCACATCATAAATCTCACCTTCATGCATATGTATGAGGGGAAATCCCCCCAATCGGAATTTATTTACAGAAAGTTGTGTTACTTGTTCTTTCATGTTTAAACTTTAGTCACCTTTGAAGTCCTCTCCATTGGACGCAATATCCCTGTCAAGACATTTTTTCCACTGCTCGGCTTTTTAACTCCTTGATGTTGATGTCTTTTAGTGTTTCTGTTGGTGTTTTTGTTTGTCTGTTTTTACCTCTTCCATATCAGCAAATGTTTCCCTCTAATGACTATTTTCATCCAGGGAAACAAAAAAATGTTGTTGGGGGTGAGATTGGGTGAAGAGGGAGGGTGGGGCACGGTGTCATTCCATTTTTGGTCAAAAACTACTGAAAACTCAGCATGGTGTGGGCAGGTGTGGTCAAAAACCACCCATCATGAATGGGCGTAGGTGTTGAAAGAGTCTTCAACAACAACAAACACTGAAACAGAATGCAGCCTCTCACAACAACGCCAGCTGGTCCACTGACA
>VMDR010000502.1:207644-219866 GCA_007922815.1 Macrotus californicus
TTAGCAACTAAAATGTCTTTACTATGTAAAGAACTTACTCAATTTCAAGAAGGATCAGCTTTTCCATAGAGGCATAAACAAAGAACAATAGAAATTGGCATAAGAAAAAATCTAAATACCTTATAAGCACCAAAAATCTTAAATCACACTTTAATACGTAATTTAAGAACTACGAAATAAGACAGTAAGACATGAATTCCGTCTTCTAACACATGTAGGGTTTAAGGAAATCAGACCACATGGTGAGGGTAGAGGCGGGCCAGTTTACACTCCTTGGACAGACAGGCAAGTTTGGGCTCAATTTCTAGAAAACAATTTTGAGTTTATCCTAAGGAAACAGTAAGACATGCATATAAAGGTTTAACATGCAGAAAATGGTTAATGCAAAAATTAAAAAAAAATAGAGATAGAATAGGATGGAGGAATACCACAATGCCAACGGAATGAATAAATCAGCTTTATTTTCTAAAAGACAACAGAACAAAATGCAGCCATGGAAACAAATATTTGAGAAGCGTGGTATCGGATTTTAGTCCAAATGCAGAGCTAAATGAACCCCCAGGAGACGGGACTCTGTCTAGCATGAGTCAAGTTTCATAGAACGAAATACGCCAATTACATAAACTGAACAGTGATCCCGTCTGGTGGTGGGGTTATATATACGGTATTTTATTTTTTCATTATGTCCTCATTTTCCTAATTGTCTACAACACGCACGTACCAATTACATAATTAGGAAATAATTGTGGGAATCTTGAAAAGAAAATGGAGAGCAAGCTGAATATTTTTTCCAAGTATAAACAAAGCAAAGCCTCACCGCAGGGAAGTGAAGCATTCACTCATCTAAGTTCTGTAAGGACCGGGGGACATTTCCAGTTGACTTTATTTACTGTCCAAAACCCATTCCACCCCCCAGGGGGTCCTTGCAGGGAGGTATGAGTTATTTTATACTAAAATAGAGGGTGGTGGCCATGGCCTGTGGATACACGGAGTAAGACGCACAGCACAAGGACGATGCTGTCCCGACGGGAAGGCAGGTGCTGTACCTGCTCTGAACGCGGACGGGGTCGGTGGACTGTGTGTGTGCCCAGCAGGCAAACACTGGTGTCCCTCCACATCAGTCAACGCGTTGTTCTCCGTCCAGCACCCTGTCATCTCCTCTCCTCAGAAGGTTTGCCCTTTCCCTCCAGATTATTTTAAGATCGTTTGGTTTTTCAATTATCTTAATTATCTAGGAAGGTTATTTCCCAGATAATCTGAGGTGCCTTTGCCACAGCTTCTCTATAAATGAACTTGGGATAAGACTATTTCTTCACTTTCTGTTTGAGAGGGACATTCTGTAGGTATATTTGTAACACGGAGACTGTTACATAAGTGTGTGCTTGCTTATGTAATTCTTTTAGAAAGCCTGGGATAGCGGTGGTTACAGTTACACAAAATACCTGAACATGTACTTGAAAACTCCAGGGACAAAGCAAAGTGTCTTGGAAGCTATTTTTAAAAAGTTGCTGTAGTTTAAGCTACACCTGATTAGTGAAACCGACATTTACACAGGCTGCAGTGCGAGTTCAGATTTGAAGGAGGAAGTGCCTCCCTTCTCACATCACTATACTATGAAAGAGCACGTGCTTTGTGCAATAGCTTCATTTTCCTGTTCAAAAACCATAAACAAACAAGAAAGCCAACCTGAAGTGCTATGCCATTTCAAGGGGACGGGATAAGCAAAAACCTATAAAACAGACTAAAAACAAGCCCCAGAGAACGTATGTGGCGGGTAGGAGTTCCACCCCGGCTGGCAATGAAGTCTGGCATCCTACCTTCACTGCCATCCAACCAGCGCCCTGGCAGAGAGGGGATGGCGCCTGGTGCCCACGCCGCGGACCCCACTGACCGGAATAAATGCAGGCCTTATTCTCGCACCCCCCCCAGACCAGAGAGAGGACCTCCCTCTTCTGCAGGGGTGGGATCACAAGAAAGACTCCTGGGTAAAATGCAGGTTCCACTTTTTCACCTGAACCAAGCCTCTGACAGGACCCCTCAGTTTCCTGTGCTTCCCCACATTCTGCATTTACCATGGTGATGAACTTCACAGATCCCAGGCCTGGTCCCCCCGGAAGTGCCCATGGGCACTGGCTGGACCAGCTGGATGTTTCGGCCTTTGCACACTGGCTTCAGGAGAGGAGATGTGAGCCAGTACCGGGAAGCACCGCTGTGACTGGGGTGTCCTTGCAGCCCAGGGAGCATCACCCCAGGTCATGCACACTCCGATCCTGGGGGCCAGGAGCCCTTCTCCCCCACCTGGTGACAGGTCATCCCTTAGGCCCCAGGACCCTACGTCTGAAGCTTACCTCGCAGACTCTGGTGGAACAGCCGAGCTGGCCGAAGAGCCCCACATTCTGCTGACCGCGAGGCTGCAGGTGATTAGGAGCAGGGCCTTCACCATCCAGCCAACACTGGAGTCTCCCCCGTCAGTTACCTGCTCTGTGACCCATGTGAGTTCCCGTGATGTCAGTTCATGTGTACATAGCTAGGCTAGAGCATCGCATCACCTGATCAAACACTGACCCAGGTGTGCCGTGAAGGCACTTTAAAGATGTGGGTATGCTTGCAATCAGCTGACTGTAAGCAAAGGAAACGGCCTCAGCATCTGGGTAGGCCTCAAAGCTGAGGCTTCCCCAAGGAGGAAGAGTTTGTCTGTCTGTCTGCAGGCCCGGATGTAGGTTTCAGACTTGCCGGCTCTCACGGCTGCACAAGCTAACGCCTTGAAATAAATCACACACACACACACACAAACTCTCTCTATACATACACAGACACGTAAAATCCACAGGTGTGTACACACATACATAAAATCTAAATATAAAGGTTATATGTAAATTAAATATAAAATTATGTAATTATATAAATATAGAAATACGTACATATTTACATACATATCTCCTAATGGATGCATCCCTTACTCTCTCTGAAAATACTGGTATCTCTACCTACATAAGTACCTGTATCTATCTACCTACAGCCACATATATTTATACAGCATTGAGACCCGGCACACAGTGAATGTGCAGGAAACATTAGCTATTCACGTTAAGATAGGCTTATCTATTCTATAGCTTATCAATTCTTTCGAACTTCACATCTTACATCAAGGAAAGAATAAAGCTTAAATCAGAACCAAGTGTGAAACTTGGGGACGTTACGTGTGCTGCACAGCAAGAGAAACGAGGCCTCTGTAAGTGGGGCACGAAGCACGGGGAGACTCGCAGCCCCCCTGCCTGTCAACAGAAGGTCCCCTGAGAGCAGGCGACATACCGATGGACAAGGCGTGTGTCTACACTGGGCGATGCCAAACAGACACGGACGTGACTTTTTCATCTGCCCTCCAGTGGGAAGGCAGAGGTTGATGGACAAAGAGGGAGTGGCACAGAGGGACAAGCTCAACAGCTTGGTGTGGACACAGGATTTCTTATCTCCAAGAAGTCCTGCAGTCTCATTGCTTCCCCAGAACGGTCACTGAAGATTTTGGTATTGCAGCAGGTGCGTGCGCAAAGGGACACTTCCTGAAGAACTACGGAAAACAACCACCTTCAAGTTCTCCAAAAGGAAAAGAAAAAAAAAATTTTCTTACAGGAAAGGAAATCTAATCTAACATTTATGGTTCACTTATATTTTAGGCACTGCTCCCAATGCATGACATATAGGTGATTTCTCAATATAGAAATTCAGTGAATTCTCGAAGACAACTCATATTATGATCCACGCTGTAGGTGTGAGGAGGTGGAGGCACGCAAGGATTAAGGAACTGTGCCAAAGCTCACCGAACCGGAAAGTAGCGACATCCGTTCCTAAACTGGACGGTGCATCCGCAGAATCTACGCTTTCATTTCAAAACGCTGCCCTTTAGATGTATAAGGTCATAACGAAGCCCGGTCATAACGAAGCCCGGTCATAACGCGATGCCACCTAACCAGCGACACCTAAATTAATCGCTCCACATCCCGTCCTAAGTTTGGCCACAAGGCTACAGATAGGTACGCAAAACCCAGTGTGCGCGGCCAGGTTCCACCGCGCGACAGACGGAAGGCCGGCGGCTTCCCTCGGCTGCCTCTCTGCTCTGTGATTATTCTCTCTACTGCCGTTCCTCTCAGAAATGTTTTCCTTGCTAAGTGCATCCCCCTTGGTGATCTGCCGGTTCCCTTCCAATATTTGATCTTCTTTGAAATATGGGTCTCTGCTTTGTTTTCATGGCATCCCCCCATCCCCAGAACAACTACAGAATAAATAACGGCAGTGCATATCATAAATTCTTCCTGCTCACATTAACTTGTGCACACTCCAATTAACACGAACAAGACATTAAATATTCTGGTTCATGCTACGTCTCGTCAGTCACGAAGGAGGAACAAGCTTCTAAGGCTGAGCCTTTGCAACTTTGGAAGGGTGTGCTGAGGAATTGCTCCGATCCCATCACATCCGCCTGTGTTACTTCGCTGGGTCACTTGCTCAGCGTCAACTGCACTGAGCGTTTGTGCAACGCCTCTAGTTCTGGACGACATCCACTGGAATGGCAGCTAAGCTATCGTGGGAAGGACAGTGATCACACAGGCCTGTCCGTGGAGAGGGCCTCACAAATCCCATGCAAGTGGAGGAGACAGCACTCCACGGGACGGCCAGCCTTGGGCCTCTGGCCAAGGCCTGTGGCTCTCACACAGGAAGGGGCAGCGCTCTGGGCGGCCGAACCTCTCCTCGCTACAGGAATGTCCACTCTCGGAATCCCACCCCAGTGCTTTGGCCACAGAGCAAGATGTTAGGAGCCAAAACCCCCTGATGGGACGCCACTCTCCAGTTTGCTGGCTGACCACAGCAAAACGCAGCCAATGGCAAATGTTCTATGTTTCCACCCTGCCAAGGATGTCTGCCTCCGAGACCCCGCTTTCCCCTCGGACAAGGAAGTGTGTCATGTGCTCAGTCCTGACGTCCGAAGCCTGGTCTGGGAATGGTGGTGCATGTGGAGGAACATTAAAATTGCAGAGGAAAGAGAGACGCATCAGACACACCCAGGGAGGGACACCAGGCCACATGCCACAACTATCCACCCATGTCTTTGTCACAGAAATGACCCTGTGGGGCCGTTGCTTTTTATTTTTCTTTAATCTCTTAAAAGTAGCTTCATGCCAACTGATTTACTTCTACAACTATTTGCAAACAAGATTATATCAATAGGAATGGCACCTCTGCAATCAGACTCGCTGCACTAAATTCTCATTCTGGTGCTTACGAGCTACTTTGACCTTGCGCACATTGGTTACTCTCTCGGAGCGACGGCAGCCTCGTCATGGCATGTTAGGGACGAAAGGGACAACAGCGTGTGTGAGGCTCTGTGCATACATGCAAAGTACATGTTTGCTTTCATCGGCATCCTCTCCCTGAGCGCCTTGGCTTGGTTTAATGAGATGGCTCACTGGTTAGACATAAATTAAACGTTCCTCTAATCCCCAAGACACAGTTGATACCATCACACAGTTAAGTGGTCAGTGCTGGATGGAGGAGCCCATGAAATGTGGCATCTTCGGCTGGACCAGGAGGGAGGGGCCGAGCCAGGGCAGTCCAGCCTCACCCGTTCCACAGCAGTGGCCTCCAAACCAGGACGGTGGCAAGACGAAGAGCTACCCTCTCTGCAGCGCACCGCGCCATCTGAACCAGGGCAGAGGAACATGTGGCTTCAGAGCTTACCCGCCTCAGGGTCTGGAGAACCAGGTGACTGTCCCATCGTTTCCCCTTTCTAGCTGTACTTGGGTGAAATTATTTAATCCTGGGACGCTCGCATTCCTTGATTTTGGAAAGAAGATAGCCCTGCCTGGTATATGGGATTGTTCTAAAAACAGGAAAAGATATGCACATAAAAACGGTCTGCTAAATCTAAAACAACGTTTGAAGGAGTCATTATTACTATCTTGGACAAAATATAAACACTGCGGAAAATAAAGACTACTCACAAGATAAAAAGGTTCACAGTCAACACTTTCAAAGACAAAAGACATTACAATGAGTCACAAGAGGCCCTTTCAATGAACGTATATATGAAATGTCAAAGCAGGTATGAAATCAAACATGTGTCCACTGAGGGATGTGCCTAATTAATACCTATCAGAAAAGGCACACTTTTCCGACATCAAGCCCAAACACTTGGTATTACAATACAGAAGTAAAATGCTCCCTTCACAGGCTGAGCATTCCACAATGCCACAATGAATTATAAAGTTTTTCAACTGTCACTTAAAGACCACTTAAACGACTCAAAAGATTTATTGCTTATTTCCAGGGGACAACAGTGCCGTATATATGGGTTATAATTCTGGGGATCTATATATTGATCCGAAAGAGAACAAATCAATGCTGCCCTATTGTGCTGCTTTTCTCAATAAAACGCCCCCTCCCGCCCGCCCCCGCCAGCCCCATGGTAGGTACACTTAGTTCAGAGCGCCTGGACTGAACTCAGAAGGCACAGGGCGATCTGACACAGCTCACGTGAAGTCAGATCGCCGTGATCATCGCATCCCAACAGTGTGCATTTCATTGATTCTTCCAATCCCCATGAGACACTGTTTCGTGTAACTGCTCTCTCGGGGAGACCACAGGCTTTAATGGTGTGTATCACAGAAGTGGCTAGAGCCTAACAGGATGAGAATGCCACGAAAGCAGTCATCAACTCAAGTCACAATTTCTCCCTCACATAAGGCGTTTTTCCTGTACAGTATCATGCAATAATGAAGTCCAGAGCCAAGAGAAATACTGAACATTCACGCACTTTGGAAAACCTGATACGTGCTGAAGTAAAGTCTTCTTTTTGTACCTGATCTGTAAAAGGACAAGACTTTTAAAAAGCACTGAAGGAGGGAATAAAATGACCAAAGATGATAATTTCCACAAAGTTAACATGCATCTCCGTTCACTTACGACTTCTCCATGTGTGCATGGAGAAAACACGCACACGTTCTGTCATTTACCGTGGAGGCTGGTCCGTGTACCTTTATATTGGAACCTAATACCAGGCTCCAGTTCAGAGCGTGCCCAGGCGAGAAACTGCAAAAACATTAAGAATGCAACAAACACAGCAACACATGAGAGAAACCGAACCGCAGTAGTTAAACATGTTGGAGGGCTGGTCTGTCTGTAACAAAATATCCAGCAATTTCACGTGACAAAATGAGAATGTGACTCACTGACCCTTTTTGATTTCGTAATTTTTTACTGCTTTTCCACATTTGGAAAAAAATACAGAGACGGTTTTAATTAATAGAATAATGCCCGAGGCTTCCATGATGGGCAAAATATTCCTGAGTATAGTTTACTCTCCTGACAAGTGATTTCTATACTCGGAGCCCCTTACCTACTGTTCTGTGTAAAGGGTCACGGGGAACAACCAAAACAACAAAATCTTGGACGAAAAAGAGATAAGGTATTTTTCTTTATACTTTTGGGATATTCCCATATTCTCATAATTAGCAGAAGTTATTTCAATAATTAAAATGTAACTTTAATGTGAACATGTGATCTTGTTAAGTCCCTCTTCTAGAAAAGATACTGTGATGTAATTATCACAAAAATCTACCCACCCTTTGGTATCTGGTATTATGTATTAAAGTGTGATTTACCTCTCAGGCCTTTTTTCTTTGTTCCCCTCCCTTCCCTTTTCTCTGTTTCTTACTTTGATTTGGCTTTTTCTATAAAACAATTTTCTGTAATTTTAATCTTCACATTGTGAAGCAAAAAAAAAAAAAATCAAACAATAAGCCTCAGGCAAAGGTTTTTCCTTAATGACTGGAATTCTTAGATGGTGTTAGGAAATCACTGTTTAGGACTGCATAAGGATACTATATTCCAAAGTAAAGAAACCACTAATAGTAAAATACGAAAAAGGAACAGTTATATTACAAAATAAATCTCCCGGGCCCACAAAGAAAACAAATTTGCCACAGCCACCTGCTGTGGGGATGAGGCAGTAATCTCAACAGCAGGAAATAAAAGGGAAAAAGAGAGGAAAATACAAACGCACAGACATTAAAAAAGTAATTAAAACACTTATCTCCATAGACATACATAACGGAAAAAGCCCCTCACCCAGCCACCCAAACACAGGCTCCAGTGAACTGCTCAGCGGGGGACAGCAGTCACACTGCCACCGTGAACACTCCATGCAAGGCGGCAGCCCTTCCAAAGTCATCCCAGAAGTGTCGCTAATGGGTTAATCACCAGTCAATGTGCCACGCACTCACTGTATTGTATTAGTTACTTTCTCAAAGGCATTCTTAAAAATGGTACTTCGACATTTTTTTATTCCAATACATTCTTAAATACAGGTGCTGGTGACCTCTTTATTTGTAATTGCTCCAGTGAATTTTACAACTGTATCTGAGGCTAAAGGATTCTGTACATTGAAAATCTCGCAGAATGACTTTTAATGTAACATGCATTTAGATAATGCACTTAAACTGTGTCCTTTAAAGCCAAGCTAATCTTAGCTTGGAATGCAAAGAGGTGAAGCACCGTGCAAGAGTGAGGGTCATGGGTTAAACCTGAAATGAAAGGTAAGAATCATTTTGAATTACTCACGTAAGCTCTGGCCTTCAGAGCTCTGCACAGTGAGACAACGCAAGCCTTTATTTTATTTAAAAATAAAGCCCAGGCACCAAATGCGCGTGGTGACCAGCCACTGTCTGCTGGAGCTTGCTCTCGCCACGTGCCTCCCACCGGCTGGTCTGGGATCAGGGCAGAGCTGCCTGGCTCTCGGTCAGAAGACCCCTGCTGGCCTCCAACTGCTCCTTGTCAGCCATTGGCTGTAAGTTCATGCCCAGTCACTGAACTTGAAGCCTCTGTTTCCTCGTCTTTAAAAACAGAAGAATTACAAAACTGCACTTCTTTATAGGACTGTCATTGGGAAGAGCAAGCACGATACAGCTCTCCATTGTTGCAGCTACTTAATTTTACAGGTATAAAAAGCAACTCTCAGTCACAGATATCAGTTATGCTGCCAGAGAAGTCTTTTTTCTTACAATGATATTCACAACTGTTTCGTTTTAATTACGCATTTTCCTCTTATACTCAAATGATACATTTCTATGCAGATTTGTGTTCATCTAAATCACTACTGTAATTTTATCAATTTCATAAAAACTACTTGATTTTTTCAAGAAATGTTATAATATCAGAAAAATAAATTATTTCCAGACTTAAATATACTTCAAATGTATTTAATATTGCTGACTTCTTGCTGAGTAAGAGTCTTGAAATTATTGGGTTGGCCAAAAAGTTCACTTAGTTTTTTTCCCCATAGGATGGCTCTAGTAGGGCTTCGCTGTCTTTAGCTTCATTTGAGAGGATTTTGTTTGCTTGTATTGTGACAGCTGTCATATCAGCACGCATTTTAAAAAATTATGAAATTGGTGAATTTTTGTGTAGTCGCTTTACCATTGAAGATGGAAGAAAATAATGCAATAGTTTTGGCACACTATGCTCTACTGTTTCAAGAAAGGTGAAGACGAGCTGAAATGCAAAAAAAAAAGGATTTGTGCAGTGCACGGAGGAGGTGCCATGACTGATCGAACGTGTCAGAAGTGGTTTGTGAAGTTTCGTTCTGGAGATTTCTCGCTGGACGATGCTCCATGGCCGAGGAGACCCGCTGAAGTTGACAGCAATCAGATCGAGACATTAATTGAGAACAACCAATGTTATACCACATAGAAGAGAGCCGACATACTCAAAATATCCAAATCAATAAAGTTACTGGTAAAAATGAAAAATGTGGCTTTTATTTTATGGAAAAAACTGAACAAACTTTTTGGCCAAGCAATAGAATACTTTCCAAGGAATTCAGAAAAATTCCACAATGTAATCACTTTCCAAAAGACATTCATGATGGACAGAGTGAACAATTTCAGAAACGTGTGAGTGATCTTCATTAACCTATTTGTTCATCCACAAAATAGGTAGATTACCGAGAAGCAGAATCTGAACCTTGCCTGGGTTTTCCCAAGGAACCCAAGACTATCAAAAAATATATACATATCTTTGTATATGTGTGCATTTTATTCTAAATGTGTGCAGAGGGCTTATCCTCTTCATTACGTTCCATAAGGAGCCTGTGACTCACGAGAGGTTAAAGAATCACGCTCCCCAAGAGGAAATCAATTACAGTGTACCATTTATCCAAAGGCCACTCCAAGTTCCCAGAGTGTGGTCACAAATGCCAAACACAATGAGGTTATCCACACCTGTCAATCACGACCCCGGGAACAAACGCCAGTGTACATAAGAATTCGTAAGTGTATTAGTCCTGGTGGAAGCAAAAGCAGTAGTTCTGACCTCAGACACAACTGTGTGCGCACCACTATGTAACCTTGCATAATCAGTTATTTAAATTTTAGGTTTCCTTTTGCTTATCTATAAAACCTGCTCGGCAGAGAGACTGATTGAGATACGGTATCTCAATACTGTGGTTGCTTAGCAGAGTGACTGGCGTATGACAAATGCTAATAAATTGTTTCTTATGTATTTTCAACTTTTAAAAATCCTATTATTTTTACACTTGTACCTTCCTTGATATTTAACACGATTTTGGCATAAAACACCATAACAACAACCACGAAAATTAAAAAAAAACCTATAATTTATTTAAACTCAGTGCCACTTGAAATTTCCTCAAATATAACTAACCATATAAAACTTGGCAGGTTCAGTGTGTATTCATTACATTATCTGAAATTTCATTTCATAAAAACGCCAGATAAAAATACAGTCTATTGTGTTCAACTTTCAGATCTGGACACCAGCTGTGATTTTTAAATTACGATGAAGACCAGTTGGAAGTAGAAATCTCAGAGGTTGACTTATTTAACCAATTACTCGTTACCATCCATCGAGTGCCTACTATGTGCTAGCTAACATAGTACATGCTAGGGATACATAGATATCTGCGTGGCTCCCCAGGACACGGGATCAGAAAGTCAGAAAAAGTCACAGTCACTTCTGTGACACATAGCCTAGTGTGCAGAGCACTCCCAAAGCACACGCCACCGGGGCTGGGGACAATCTCACTCAAGCTGAGTCTTAAAAGATGAATGTTTCCAGGGGTAAAAGCGAAGGCAGGGCGGGGTTCGTGTTCAATTGTGGTCAGGGCAGCAGAGGGGAGGGGCAGGGAGCAGCAAAATTAGAAACTTGGCAGGCAGGCAGGCTCCAGGCCGCAATGAGCCAGACGGCTCACGGCAAGGAGTGTGGCTTACACTGAGGAGACACTGCAGAGGAGTGATACGATCAGCCTGGGACTGTGACGAGGACTCCCTGGGTGGACAGGTGGGCGCAGCGCTGATCAGCAGGTGGTGGGAAGGCAGGCAGGTGATCGTGGCCCGGATGCTGCGTGAATTGGGGTGAGAAAGGATCACCTGTGCTTCTCCACCTGGGATACTAGCGACCTCCATGAATGGTGCCTCGCAGGGGTGTCTACAGCCTCCGTGTGAACACAGTTCACCCTCCGGGCCAACCTGCTCCCCCAGACGTACGCCATTTAAATCACAGATAGGGAGATACTGAGGGAGGAAGTGGGAACTCTGAATAAAATGCAAAATGTGCTCCAAAGAAATTCTGTACAGAGCATTTGAAACTGTGTCTCTAGATTTCCTGGAGGCGTTTTTATTCCCTTCCCCTGTTACAGGAACTTGAACTGAGACACTGACATCAGGGATACACGAGAGTAACAACACTTCCTTTAGCTGCTTCAGAGTCAACGTCAAAGGATGAGGTGCCCAGTGGTTGCAGGGAACAGAGGGAGAGTCGTGGCCAATGCTGAGTGGCCCCTTGCCATTCCAGTGGGCGCCCCCATGGTACTTGACTGTGGTCCAGGACGGCAGAGGAAGAGCACAGCCTGGGGACACAGCTGTTCCATTGGGGACACATTTAATGGAGTGTGGGACACCCAAAGGGCTGTCCTGTAGATAACAAACATTCACGTCTGAAGCTCACAAGATAAATCTGGTCTGGACAAACAGATTTGGGAGTTACCCCAGAGACTGTCTACCAGACACAGGAAAGAAGGCCAGGGGCAGAGCCCCTATGCAACCTGCTGCCGTTGAACAGAAGGAGGAGGGACAGGGGCAGAGATGGGCACTGAGGACCCTCAAGGCAGTGGGACAGCCGGTGGAGGAGGCCGAGAGAAGAGAGGCAGGAATT